>JAYRCB010000483.1:0-10763 GCA_036026315.1 Trachelus stipa
CACCCCATATTTTGAAAATGATTTTTTTGTACTTTAATCGACGGAACTATTTCTAAAAACTATCAGGAACTCTAGAATTCTTCCGGGTGCTACCAGAACTCTAAAAGTTTTATTCGAATTGTGAAAATGAGGTGCTAACTTCACAGAGGTGGTATATGCCCTTGTCTCGCATTCTCCAACTCCTGCTGGAGCAGATCTCGTTCCCTTCGCAATAACTCGTTCTCTCGGCGTATCAACTCATCTTCGGTCGGCGCATTCCTTGTGTCATTTACCTGGACTATAATCTCGACGCTCTCGTGATGGTTGTTTTCCGACTCAGACGCATTTCCCTCGTGCTCCTCAATGCTCTCGATCAATTTTTCGCGTTCCTCGTTAAGACGTTCCCATATGGCCGCGTCAAAACTTGTCAAGCGTTTTACCAGTTTGGCTTTAGAACCCGCCACTAACAAATTATTGTCACGAAGAAAATCTTTCAATTCGGTGACCGTATACTCATAGGGTTCTTTGGCTGCCATCTCGATACACTTCACGCGATCGCTTGACCGGCCTGACAAAGAAAGTTTACTTCCTCTTTTCTCCACGCGCACTTTCGCACATAGCAGCGCACTGTTATTGTTTCCTCGCCTTTCCACTAAATCGAGACACTTCCTTGAGACTCAGTGGCACTACGATTTTTGTAGTCACCGGTCCAAAAAATGTTTGTCCGTGTAACGATACGCGCGAATTTTTTTTTCATACAGTAAAACAAATTATCGTCACGATCCACGTTTTGCACACAGCAATTACCCGTACCGACCACAATTTTGAATAGTTAGCACAGAGCTTCAATTCCGTATCAGTCTCGGTAATTATCGATTAATACACACCAAAATATTCGCGACACCCAGCATCGAATATTCTCGACTGATGGCGAACAACATACAGTATTCACGATAGTTCTCTTACGGCGACACACGCGCGTGTTTACTTCATTTAACTTTTGTACGTGTTCATTGTCCCTGGACACAAAACGCGTTTATCCTGTATCTCATTATCCCGCGTCTTACTCGCATCGAATCGCACTTCTGAAAAACTGTAGACTAATTCTGGTTGAAGATAAGGAATAAACTCTGAGGCAGTTTTTTATTTATTTATTAATTCCCTACAAGCACACTCTGTGTTCGCCCCCCAGCGTCTCTGTGACGACGACTCTCTTCTGTTTTTTCACTCTCTCCTCCTATGCCGAGACTGTTGCACTCCGCGTGAGTAGCTGGGCAACGTTGTTCTTTGTTTTTTTTTTAAATGCCTACACGTTGTAACTTTCAATACTCTCATAATTTAAAAAAAGGTTGAGAGAAGGTATACGGTACTAGTCTAGCATATACTGTAAAGATGAAACGCACAAAAACACTTTCGTGTAAAATAACTTGCAAATCACTGAATTGCTGTAAATTCCCTTTTTACAAAAAATGCGGATAACACATTTTAATATCATGTGCATAAGTTACTGCACGTCTGCTTATTATACGATCTAGCACAAGTTCATCATTTTAATTGTATTTACCAAATTTCTTATAATGCCTTCACTACTCATTTGTGTTACTACTGCTTCTTATATTTAATTATGATTGAATGGTTATTAAATAATTAATAAAACATTAGGAGATTCCTTATCAATTACTATTTGGCGGGTCAGTCTCCGCGAAGTCAGTGCTGCGATATGTTGGTCACGAACTGGCAAAGTAGTACTCGATAAGGAATCTCCTAACGTTTTATTAATTATTAAATAACCATTAAATTATAATCAAATATAAGAAGCAGCAGTAACACATAGGAAATTTAATAAATATAATGAAAATTATGAACTTGTGCTAGATCGTATAATAAGCAGATATGTAGTAACTTATTTACTTGTCACTGTAATGTGATATCAGTACTTTTTCTAAAGAGGACAATTCACAGCAATTCTGTACTTGGCGAGTTTTTAACACGAAACTGTTTTTGTGGGTATGTCACAAGTTTTTGTTGATCAGATTATATTTAAAAAATTCTTAGCACAGGAAATCTGTATTAATATAATATGAGCGTCTATTCGTTACAACAATACATCTTTATTTTGAAATATCTGTCAAAATTTAACTCATCGTAGTTTTGTAAACTTATTGCGTTGGATGCGCTCGATTCACTCGCTCATCAAACTAGATGCAAGAAACTACGTAGAGGAACACTTGGACAGCCTGGATCTCCAAATCCGTCATCATAAATACAAGGAACTGCGTCGAAACACAAAAGCGCGCACATACATTGTACATGAAAATCAGTACTATCTTTCGTGCAGGCCAATGGTTTATACATATATAATATTGTGAAGGCAGACTTATATTATCTAAAAATTCGGTGTGAACGCTATCTTCACGGAGAAAATGTTTCTGATTGTGTTGTATATTGGTGAATCACCAGCGCCATCCGTCGTCTGAAAATGGACGTGCTAGGATGATGACGACGAAACTAAAATAAAATTATCTCGCTAGCCCTCTCAATACGCCCTGATGTCATACACCATTCTCATTGATTTTTGTAGTAATAGATTCAGAATACCCAATTTCTATAATGAATGCATCAATAACTTTTTCTCATATGTAGCAGTTCATAAGATACTTGATTTCACAGGTATAAGAGTTGGCTAGAGTAAAGAGTCTCGGCAGGCCGTGCCCTGTACAGCCGGTTGACTGTACTTGGTGCGAGACTCTACCGATTCTCTTGATGCACTATTCGACAGTGAATACTGTTATATTACAGCGATACTTTTTGTTCGTTTCTATACTCGAAACTTTCAACTATTATTGTATTTTAAACTTCCAGTTGTGTTATAATTATTGTTAGTATTAGTTGTTCATATATTTTCTGAGAAATAGTTTTTATATAATGCTCTTTGTGTACGATAGATTGTTAACCTTTTTGAAAATCATGATATTACCGCCACAAGATAAGTAAATTTATTAGTACCAGATAGGAATATGCCAATCGCAGGACGATTAATTCGCGTGAAAAACGATAGAGGGCGAGTGGAAGCGATTGGGCATTTGTCCCTCATCCTGTGAGCCTGTGACGTATATCCACATGGATCAGCCTAGAGCCGTGGGTTAAGTTCCTCGCTCTACGCTCTACCATTGCGCCATTCGAACGTGTAATATTTATTGCTCAGTGATTCGCTTTTAAGCGCAAATAATTTGAATTAGTGAATCTTCTATGAGGGAAGGTACTGACTGCGATACCTAACTGAAGAGGCCGACCCTCGAATACGGTTAAACACCCCTGAACATTCTACGAGACACTACCCACGTAGAAAATTATCAGGGCAGCCCGGATAAAATATGGGTCCCTTACATGCATTGACAAAGTTTTCAGAATCAAAATTTCCTTGACGAATGTCTAATTAGGCCGTGGTTAAGACTCATGGGGGCACCCATACTAATTTATTTTGAGTTATCCTCTTAACACTAGATTTACGGAAATTGGGTTGGTAAATGATATATTTTTAATTTTTTTTTAATCATACACAATTTTTCTAATAAAAGTGCTTTTCTTTGTTTATTTTTTTTACAATTAACAAATTTATTGCAATTTAAAAATTACATCTTATTCGGATCGGCAATGACACGCCGATCGTACCCGAAGTTGCCCGAGTGCGCTGTGACATCACGATGTTATAGTTCATACCACGGGTAAGACCGTAGTCCATACACACATTACTCGTGTTTACAATCAATTTTATAGAAATGGCAATGATAAAAACAAATAGAACTTGTTTCGTTCCTCTCTGCAAAAATACCATGAAAAGTGCGCCGAATAAAATATTTGTAAAATATTGTGCACAAGAGTCAAAACGCCGTGATCTGTGGTTTAAAGCAGTGCGACGAGAGAACCCGAAATCATCGTCGAATTATTTTTGCTGCGAAGATCACTTTGACGTAAGTATACGCGTGTTTAATCAGTAAAATTTTAGTATTGTGTTATTATATTATTATAATACAAGTATTTTGTTCACGCTTCAGTTGCACATAACCTATTGCTTCATCACCGTAGCTCTCACGACACGTCCTATAAATGAATTATAATATGATTTATTGTATCCATTTTTAAAAAAATGAGTACAATAATTAAAAGTTACTTACAACGAAGCTTTGGCCCCACGAACTTCTGCAGCGTTGAATCGACTATCTATACTGAAAAACTCGGTCACCATAAATATGTCTACGACTGGCAAATTATTCACATTTGCCTTCACAAATCCACGGTCGCACATCGTTGCTAAAAAATCCATGAGTTTTCTAGTTTAAAAAAAATTAAGATGTTTTGCGATCGAAGTTTTCACGAACTGTCACTTTCCGTTAGAGTCGTCCGTCGGCCATATAACATCTTGACGTCACAACCGTCAGTGCCAATGGCGCAGCGTTTTGTTTGAACGTGTACGGTTTGAATTTCCATGTTAGAAAAACTATTAATAGTTATTCTCAAAAATACAAACAAACAAAAATTCCTTCATTTTTATGTTTTATTGTCGCAAATGCATGCTTCTAGCAAAAAAAATCGACTTTTTTTTATAACCCAATTGGTTATCAAAGTCAATATCAATCCTTGAAAATAATATTTATGATTTCTGTAACTTTAAACATGAAACATGAAATCTATTGCATTGATGGGTTCCGTAAATCTAGTGTTAATGCCTAACTAAGTCCACTTTGGGTTTTATCAAGGTTGCCATATTAATTTAATGTGGGTTTCACTGTTGCTTATTTATTAATGTTGAATTAGAAATGAAATATTAAAATGGGAGGAATGGGCTTTAGAGAGATAAGAAAAAAGAACGAAAGGGGTAAATAAATAAATGTGTAACCAAATTTACTACGATATATCATCGTATAATACAAGCGGTTAAACTTTCTTCAACGCAAGTAATTTAATGAACACACAATTTTCACCCGGAAATGCTGGAGATCTGCAAATTATATTGTCCCATTTAAATTTGAAACTTAATTTCACTTCTACTTGATCAGTTTGCTCAGAGGTCGGAATAAGTATTCGCACATGTCAATAGAGACATGCTCATATTCTATGTCTTATAGCAATGTCATGCAGTACAGTAATACGTTTCGTCTAGTCATGTTTGCGGAAAAAAAACGGAATAAAAAAAAGAAATCGAATAAAATATATCTCAAATTATAATCATTATTTTATCCTATACGTATGGATAACAGGAAGATGGCATTTGTAAATTAGTATTGCTTTTCGTAGTTTAGCAAGACAGCACGTGGAGAAAAATACAAGTTTAAATTCAGATATTTCCTATTGGCGAAAGAAACATTTTTCCTGTGAACTTTTATTTTCAAATATAAGCGCTATATTGCTGCTTTAATTTTTTTCAAGAGTAACTGACAACTCAAACTTCTTCTCTATAAAATGATTAATAGAAAATATTGAAAAAAAATATAAAAGTTATTATGTATTGTTTAACCTCTTATTACGCTTGTTATATAGAAGAATGTCAGAAAAGCAAGTATGATAATAGACTTTCGGAGTAAATTACTGGTTTACGATTCAGCCAGATATTAGCAGCAAACACATTCTCGGTACGAAACTTTTTGGAAAGTTTGGAAACTTTTTTACTGCCCCTTTAACCCGTGATTTCCTATTACTATTATAATTATCATCGCGGAGCCACGTTAACAACAATCTATTGTGGTAATGATTTAGGCTACTGTAATGATTTGGCTATGGTTTCAATTTTTAATAGATCACTTAATTTATTATGAGACGATATGTTTTATGAAATTCTAAAGCACTACAGCCGTTTTCTGGATTGCGAAATCAGAATATCCGACTCCTTCCCCCCCAAAAAAAAAAGTTTCATACGTATCGTATTAAATTAATACATAGAATGGTGTATGTAAGGTATTTCAAAGATACTGAACAACTTTTAAACATTTTAAGAAACTTACAGCTTTTGACTATAGAGACTGCTGTAGACTATAAAAAATAAGGACACGAGTATTTTAAACTTATTCGTGAGAAAGGGAGTACGGTTAGAATGAATGAACGAAATAAATATAAAGGGGAAAAAAACTACAAAGTTCCATAGTACCGATATTTCGAGGCTATAGGCGAGCAAAATTCTTAGAAACTCACAACGACAGGATGCCCTTTCCAGTTCACGGCTCCGACTTCGAACCAATCACGCCACGCGTCTATTCTATTATGACAGTAATTTCTGTAATGCCTACTATATTTCTAAACATTAATATGATTTTAATATTGAGCACGGTAGTGCGGGGAACGCTCTATCTGTTACTTCAAATGTGCGTGTAGGGGAAATTGCAACTATAGAACTCTGTAGAAATAAATGAAGTATTCGAAGATTTAGATGTACCTATATTAAAGCTATATTAGAAGGCCGAACTTAAATTATTATTATTAAGACCTTTACAATCTCAAAGGTTCAACATAATTTTCAGAATGACTAAATATACAACTTTAAGCCACGTTTTAAGGTCAAGGTGAACAAATTTCGTTCTACTGCCTCTACAAACATTAGTGAATGATTAACATAGAGTTCAGGGCCGAAATGAAAATTAAAATTGATAATTGTTAAATTATTCTAATGTATAATATGCCTTGTGCATTTATAATTGTGATGATAATATTCTACCACGCTCTCTATAAGGGTGCCACATAACAAAGAAAGAAATAATTAAGGTTCCTTTAGAGTCCTAAAAAGACAAGGACAGATGGGTCACGTGGAGAGCCCATTAGCAGTCTCGAGAAAGCGAAGTGGTTCATTCATGAAACTCGTCAGACACGACATCGAATCTACTACTACTACTACTACTACTACTACTACTACTACTACTACTACTACTACTACTACTACTATTACTACTGACAGCCACTACACAATGCAGCAACAGCTGCTTGTATTAGAGTTTATAACTGCACGAAAGTATTATCGCTACCAGTGTGTTGTAGTACATCGCTAGCGATATTGCTGCTGTTAGTATGTGCAATGGAACTGATCAGATTAATGAAGTAAAAATATCCTAGTTTAACTATAATAGTTTACTACTATTACACTGTTGCATCTATTGCGAGAGAGAGCTATTGCGATTGCAATGAATCATTCTGTTACACACGTGTAATTACAAAAAAAAGTGTTTTCAATATTGTATATTAAACCATATTAATGCTTTAACACGTTCACGCCCGCGCATTTTTTTTAATATATAGTATTATAATTCGAACTTGCTGTGAGCCACCGGTGGTACACGTCGACGTGAATATGTTAAACATGGAAATTTTCTTTCATTTCTATCCGTTTTTGCTTTCCATAATATAATTTTTGGTTTTTGTAATAAAGATACCAAAGAGCAAGAGTAAGTCGATTCATAAAATCTAATGGTAGGACAGCAGGCGTTAAAATAGTATTTTATCTAGTTAGTACCAATCACACGAGTCTTATAGTCATTTGTATTAGCTAGATACAACATTTTTTGTAACAAATGCTCAAAGGAAAGGCCGTCTGGTCTTTTTTTTACAGGAGATAGCACTGTTAACCTGCCTCAAAAATATTTGTTAATATTGTAGGTTCCTCCTTCCTCGAAATTATTTTAGATGTCTATGAAAATTAGTAACGCTCTTTGTATAGCCGCAGTTTAGAGCTTAATTTTTTTCAGTTCCTTAGTTTTTTTTACTTTGGCTTGCACAGGTGTTTTGCAGTTTACTTTACTCCCCACCAATATTGTGGTGTATTTCATTAACATCTGAATTAAGTTGCAGATATAATCACGGATTAGTTAAGACAAAATTATAAAAAGTAAGCTTAAAATCGTTGACTTCACTTAGAACATTGCATTACCTACATCTATAACTTTTATCCTGTAACTACTTACTTATCTCATTGATAATTGACGTAAGTAGAAATTATGAATTAAATTGCAAAAAATTATGTATGATAACTAACACACCAGTATTTATTTATAGAATATTCTGTATGGTAAAAGAGAATTTAATGGACACCAAGTATATAAGAAGTGCGAAGAGATAAACGCTCAAGGTGGTCGGCCTTACCCTACCAATGTTATGTACAGTGTGCTATAACGCAGAAGCACTGTTAAACTGAGTGAACTTGAAATTAGTTAGATTTCTGAGAAACTTTGAACCAGTTTGCGCAGGGAATCCTGAGACTGTATTACTACTAGCAACAATGGAATCGATTTTTGCTTTTATTAACATTGATATTGTACATTTATTTTATTGCATTATTTATTCGAACAGACTTTAGTGTCTTAATCGATCTCATTTATATAGAATTTTTATAGTTTGCAATATTTGTGGTTTTGTATTTGGTGTTTGATTGAATATAATTTTGTGTATATTTTGTAAAGTGAATTGCATTGTAAAAGTTTAATAGTGATCGAATCTTAGTGGAAGTTATAAGAAAAAACTAAATGAACGATATGCTTTGTTGAAAATTCTATATTTCTGTTAATAAAAATTGTAAACCGTCACATTGTTACTCCATGTGGTCCAGCTAAAGTGGGAAAATTCAAAAATTTATTAAAGATAAGTTTTCAACAACTACGAAAATAAAGTTGTGAACCACTGCATGATGTAGAGATCACTTCGATATTATTTTAGCTTCTAACTTCGTGTTCAACAAAGAATCTTTTGCGCGCTGTCTATACATGTACTCTGAAGAGTATTGAAGAAGTAATAGTACCATTGAAAATACTTGGATAATATAAAAGAACAATTAATTCCCTATAGACTTTACGATAATATTTTTCTTGTTCTTTTCGGTTATAGTTGTAAAAATAATTTCTTATAATAGTTTGTAAAATCGAATTTAATTCAGTTAAATTAAATGCAATGTCACTGTGGACACCTTTATTTTGAAAATGTTTATATTTTTAATGCAAAATGGTATTTTTCATCGACTTTTCGTAAAAAGAATATGTAATTAATACTAAATTGTTACAGTAACAATATATTACAAATTTTCATTCGATATATCCCCATTTGCGATAAATATATATTTTATAGAATTATTTTTATTGTAAAATTAATATAATTTCTTTAACCAACCGTGCATAATGCTTGAAAAAAAGCTTCTTTTTTAGGAGTTGAATATCTACTAAAAACAAATGTTTCTTTATAGAATTGTCCATTCTTGCATAAACACAAAAACATGATCTTTAAAAGACAACCATCATTAATCATAATAATAAGTACTTAAGGGTTCTTGATGTAATGTTAATCCTTTTCACACGAACACGAGTCAATAATGGAATAAAAAATGAAGATGAGAGAAGTCCAACTGTGAATTTTAACGCCATTAGAAAGCGGCAGTTAAAGTATCATAAAATATGAAATCTAAATACCGTCATGTACTTCGGTATACAATATCTAAACGATTTTTATACTCAAAATTAGAAGAAACTGCATGAGCTCTTATCATAGACGTTTAAATACATAGTCGATCCTTTTAAAAATTTAACGACTAGAAGACTTTTATATTGATACTAACAGCAAGATGGTCCCTCGAAGAGACATTTGACTCGTGAAGGAATTATATATTCTATGTTTGTTTGATTATATGTATATAATAACTGTATGTTTAATACTGCGTAGTACAGCACGTTTTGAATAAAACTAAATCACTAATGTGTATAAAATGAAAAACTTACTGTTTAAACAATAAACAGAACACAAAATAATGTTTTTAAAAGCTTCAATAATGCTAAGTATCAATGTTAAAAATCGGAACCTCTGATTTGGTTACGTCACACCAGCTATTTGCATTAAAAGCATTCATCCCTATGCTCGATGAAATGTGAGAAAGTCTGGTAGCTGTTATGTGTGTACGTAAGACGTAAATTTGAAATATAAATTTGATATTCTTGTCACGTTTGACGTTATGACGTTTTTATTACATAAGAATTATCATAATTGTGTCTTCGTAGCAATTTAATAGGGCTGATAGTTCATACGATATTCTTGCGACCGAACAAAACTTCATAATAGTGTATGATTTCTCGACAGCAAATTAAAAAACAATAAGAAAAGTATGTTCAATATAATTAAAGCATCACTCACCGGCACAGCAGTCGCTCGAACGCCGAGCGTCGTAACGCATCGGCGGCTGGGCGCGCACTGACCCCAGCGCTTTCAACCCTCTGTCGGCTACCGCTGCTGTTACTAAACCGAACGATCTTTACCGAAGATCGCCGAACTCCATAAACCGCCTCCCGTAATTTATTCGTGAACTTCACTGTCACAGTGCATTTGTGTGTATGGTCCTGTTTACAATGAGCAGTATCGCCATCATTTCATTACCTAGGCTAATACCAATCGCAAACGAATCTGAACATCGATGTAGAATATTAGAATGGATGTTTGTTCTGTACATATATGTGTATATGCATGTACATGGTACAGATCATGTCTCTGCGGTCACATAGGCTTATCGCTAGAATGCCTCAATACATACGTACACACAGTAACGTCCAATTGAAGAGCAACACTTGAATTTTTGTACATTTCTGTGAAATTATGGCCGATATCGAAAAACCAAAGACATATTTTTTAGGAAAATTCCTTCCCGTTCGAATGGTAAAGGTTTTATCCCGAGCGGATACAAAATGGCCGAACGGTAGGGGTTGGAGTGAAATAGTGCATTTTGGGACTTTTTGAAAAGTGCGAGAACTAGTAGTTCCGGAAGGAAATTCATA
>JAYRCB010000484.1:0-94431 GCA_036026315.1 Trachelus stipa
GGATTGCGGTGGACAATATCGACAGAACAACAACCAGCAGTATTCGGGACCCACTGTGGAAGAAGTTGATTAAACTCTAAACGTACCTGTAGGACGGAAAGTTTTTTGTTAAGAAGAAATTAAGACTGATATTTATTTCGCATATGACACATAGGTTGTGTTACGTTTTAGCTATGTGTTGTACGATGTACATGCAAAATAACTAAATTATAATTCCGTTGACACTGTCAGCTTCATTTCTTGCAGTATATAAATTCATTGTATATATTATTACTATAGTTAAAATAAATTTTTTTGTGTAAAATATTATATATGTTTGCTTCTTATTAAGTTTCCCGATCATTGTCGTCCCTGTCTCTTGTTCATCAACCTCTTATTTGTTGGATCAGGACGAGGACTTTGTTATAGGTTAGAGATTTAGACGTCAGTATTTTTTTTATAATAATACTGTGGATCGTAATTCAATTGTAATTCTAAGTGTATGTATATGTATATCATCCATTACATATAGGTAATCCAATAAAGAGATGAATTTAAATGCTGACAACTAATATGTAATATACATATGGATGTGGACAAAATTATCTTAATCCCTGATGGGGGATATACCGCGCATCGAGTGCATTTCATAAAATAAATATTTCTAACAAATGTGTGTTGTACAGTAATAATACCGTAAATGCACGTAATCCCGACTGTCCTAACAACCTTAGGATCACTTCGGGATGTCCCGTTTCGGATACATTTTTATGCGTCCATAAGCTATTAGGAACATCCCTTAGGATAAACTCAGGATCAATAATAGGATGTCCTGCAAAAATTACATGAATTTTTGAAATATATTTTTTAGATTATATTTACATAATACAGAAGTAAATTTCTATAAAATTCTGTATAAAAATAAGGGTATATTCCTTAACTGAACCGTGATTGTGGTTATTAAATTTTAGCCAATTGCATCGGCTGATTTCGACCATTAAAAAAATCAGTCGATGTCTTTCAACTGAATTTATAATAACTTCGCCGGGATTCATTTACGGAATACACATTAAGTTATAATGAGCATATAGTATAACATTCTAAATGGATGGTAGGATCAATCTGATAGAGAAATAGCGCGCCCAATACATACGGAAACTCCTCTCAGATGCGGAGTCTAGGAAAATTCACCATGTATATTTACTGTGTTCTAACTCAGCTTGCAGTTTATACGTGATACATTCCTAATATACAGCTCGACATGTGAAAAAAATACTTCTCCAGGGTAAGATAAAAATCTCCTGTAAAAATTCTATAAAACGCCTAAGCGTGTCAAATGGGTTTTCCCCAGGATGTCCGAATGATCATGAGTATGCAGACATTTGCACCTCCTCAAGATATCCAGAGGAAGGCTCGAAATCTTATCAGGACGTCCATAGGACTTTCGGAATATCCATGGGATTTCCTCAGAATGTCCTTGTGCTGGCTGGGCCTCGCCTTAATCTTAAATATAGTATAGATAAGAGTATGCAAAAGAATATAAAATACGTGTAAGAAACGTGCCGGAAAGTGTAAGAACGGTAAGAGAAATTTGTAATGATGAAAATGAAAATGGAATATTACAGTTTACATTGATATAATTTCATTTTTTACAATGTGCTCGCACGTGGCAGCAACGTACAGATGTATTGGGTCATTAAGTATGAAATGTCCGCTTACCTCAAGTACGTTCAGTTCGAAATCGGACATTTCATACTTAATGACCTAATATAAAGTCGGTAAATAATACAATTATAATTTTCTTAAAGAATACGTTATTTATTACAATAATTTACATCTAGAACTTCTAATATCTTCATAGATTGGATTGAAGAACCCTATGACCGTAAAAAAATGATCGGGAGAAACTTATATATAGAGATTGTATGTAAGTTATATGTGGCTTATATACATATACATAAATTATTTATGATTTATAATTTATTTTCTACCACCATAATCTTATCCAATCAAATCAACGTAGATACTTGAAATTCTACATGGCCGTCCAGGTTTCTTGTTCCATGCTTATATTTTCTGTAATGATTTTCTTTTATTCTCGTTCTTCGCACCTTCACTATTTGCAGTCTGGAAGGAAAAAAAACAATGGATTGTCATACCATATTCGTTAAATAAAAGTAGAAAATAGATTAAAGCACAGATTGGCTTACCTTTCAATATAAAATGATGATAGGAACATCTTGTCAATGTGGTTTGCCGTTCCTTGTTAGCCTTAATAGTTGAATTCTTTGTATCGATTCCTCTTATGTTCTAACAAAAAATAAGAAAAGAGAAAAGGAGTGAATTAATAAAGTAATTTTGTTCTAAATTATATTTACATACTTTTTCGAAGCTGTCCAAAAAAATACTTCCATCAAGGACCTTGTATACATAAAATTAAAATATATATTAATTAGTATATAAGATTTATTAAGATTTAAAATATACTTTATGTGTTAAAGTTGTTATAGAATCTGACCTGCCAGTTATCTTGTACAGTAACACAGTTCGCAGACAGGCAGCATTAAATTCTGCACCTAAAGCATGATAAAAATTCATACAAATTAAAAACCAAGCCAGAACATTTCTTTTTAATGATTTTTTTATATTACCTCAATGAAGGAGATGTTCAAAGTGACCGCCATTTGCCTGAATGCAGCATCTCGCACGCTGCAAGAGGCTGCTTTGACAGTTTATCAGCATTTCCGGGGTGATCGAACGCAGGGCACTGTCAATGCGCAAGTGAAGCTCTTGCAGTGTCTCAATAGGTGTCCTGTAAACGACTGATTTCATGTGTTCCCACAGGAAGAAATTCATCGGCGTCAAATCTAAGGACCGTGGCGGCCAGTGATGGGGACCTCCTTGTCCGATCCAACGCTCGGGGAACATACCGTCAAGTTCCTCGCGAACGCTTCGTATTGCATCGTGTTGCATCCAGATCCTGGTTAGATTCTCTTCGAACAGGCCGTAAACTCGGAGGAGGGGAAGGAGGTATCGTCGGAGAAATTTTTTATACTTCTCCGTTGTAAACTTTCCCTCAAACTCGAATGGTCCAATCTGAAATAACAGGACTCATTGGTTAAAAACAAAATTAATCTAATGGCAATATTACATACCAATCGGTCGTTGATGATTCCCGCCCAAAGATTCACACTAAATCGTCGCTGATGTTGGTGCACCGTGATGGGAGCTTGTGAATTGTCGGCAGTCCATACCTGCAAATTGCGGGTATTCCAGCACCCAGAGAGTCCGAACGACAATTCATCGGTAAACATAATGTTCCCGATGAAGTTTGGATCTTCCTTGTGTCTCTGGAGGAGCCACTCGCAAAATTCACGTCTGACAACGTAATCAGATGACTTCAGTTCTTCGACACGCGTGTAGTGATATGCGTGCCACTTCTCACCCTCGATAATCTTATGTACAGTACTTCGTGGTAATCCAAGCGAACGTGCCACCGACCTCACGCTCGCTGCTGGATTTTTGCGAAACACATCTATTATACGCTCCTCCTTCCTGAGTGTACGGCTTTGACGAGATGCACCGGTCTCTCGATGATTTGGCATTGCGCTGCCGGTGGATTGCATACGTCTCACAGCGCCCAGTATCACAGCAGCCGAAGGAAATCGCTTGCGTTTCGAAAAGCGCTCGGCATAACTTCGAGCCGCTTCATGTGCATTACACCCGCACATACCGTACATGAGGATCATATCACCGTACTCGCTACAATCGTAGCTCATCATCACTGATTTGAAATAAATATTCACTTCTGAAAAAATCAAGGGGTGTCCAGGTTTCTGGCAAGTAATCTGCCCACGCAACGCTCACAAGAAGAACTAGCTTGAACTAGCTGGAACTGGCTGGAACTGATGAAAAGACGTGAGTGGGGACCAACCTAACATTGGCTACATTCAGCAGCATCACCGCTGAGGGAACAAATTCGTTTGATTGGTCATTCGATCGTAAATCTTGCAACAGTGTGAGATTTGACCAATCAAACGAATTTGCTCCCTTAGCGGTGTTTCTGCTGAACGTAGCCATTGGTGCGATGCAAGTGTAAGAGGGATGATTTGGCGCCAAGTAGAAGACAATTGAATATGTGAAAATATATTTATAAATTAAACGATTCAAATTCATGAAAAATTTGGAAAGAATGATAAGTTCCCAGGTAAGTCTTTAATAATTTAATCATGACAGATATAACCTCATAAAGTTGTGTAAACTGCGGATTGGGTCAAATGTTGCCAATAAGAGTAGTTTTAAAAATGGCAGCCAATCACTTTCAAGCAGTACATAGCGGGAAAGAAACTTCATCGTTCTTCGGTCTTTCATCGTCACTAATTTTGACGGGTTTCGCTCTTTCAAACAAAAAAAAACTATAAGCAGGAGAGTATATCTAAGGTGTGTTCCGAAATGTACTGACAGTACTGTACCCAACGCTGTGTCCTTATTCACCCATACGCATCTAAGAGAAATGTAAAACTTTTACAATACTGTCAGTACATTTTGGAACACACCCTTAGAATATATTCCGTAATTAAACCACGGTTGCGGTTATTAAATTTCAGTCAATGCCATTGACTCATTTTTATCACCGGCCGAAATTTGTATATAAATCATATAAGCTAATCGCATTACACTTCATATTTATAAGCAGCATTGAAGAGTTTACGTAATTTATCAATATTGAAAGAATAATTTAACCTTTAAGTATAAAAAGTTGCAACTAACCACGTGATGTAGAAGAGTTAATGGTCCATATTGTATTTTATTCAATAGCAATATCATTATTCTTATAGGTCTAATTAGTGATTAGATATAATTCAATCATCTATATGTAACGATACCAATAATCATCGCTATAGGCTATAAATTTTAACGAATTTCAGGGAAGATAGATTTTTTATTGGCTTAATTCTAGTTTTTCGACGACATCTACTAATCCGAAAAAGCTTTATAATTGTAATACGAAAAAAGTGTAAAATTTTTGTAAATGTTATGAGAAAATATAATAAAATTCTTACGAATTAATTGGCGGAAATTGGTCATTTACATACGAAAATTGGTGAGGCTCCTAAGCTCCACCTATGCTGCGGCATCTGTAAGTGATCGCTGTGATCAGCAGTGATCGTCAATCGTAATACTGTACGGAGTCGTACGCGAGTTGTCACGAGAACTTGATTTTATATTCGTGCCGTTTTTGATGTCTTTTGCCAAATATAGACGTAAACATGGATATGCGATGTGAGGTACGTAATTGCAAAAAATTAATTTCAAAGATGCATTTGATGTAAAACACATATTTATAGAAGTTTTTGCTTGATGAGAATTTTGAGGTTATTTTTTCGGCTTAATCTGAATAGTGTTGAGATTATCTTACTAGTATCTATCATTTCCTCTTTAAATGTTTGTAATATAAAGCAAATAAATAAATTTCCGGCATATATTTAAAAAAATATTGAAGTATTTTTATAACATAACGTAACATTTTTTAAATGATAAAAGTGGGATGGTTCAATAGAAGCATGGTGGTTGGTTGCTTTTTTAAAGGTTATGTATGTAAATCAAATTTTATATCCATAAAATTAAAAAAAAAATTGTCACAATATTTAAGTTTGAGAATATGAATGCTGAAGTATTGATCATTCAATTTTAAGCATTTGATGCATTGTGTTTCTTTGAATATGTATGACACTATGTATAATTGCTAAACGTGAGTAAATTAAAACAAATACATAGTTTAAATTTTTGCTAAACTGCAGAATACGACTTCTTCTTGGAGTTAGCTATGGATTGTTTAGTTTTTTTTTACATGTAGTCTTTTATGAAAGACTCGTATTCTGCAGTTTACCCAAAGTTTACCAATAATAAATGTAATAAATGTAAATTTCAGCAAAATACAGTATTGACAGAAATATCACATGTATCAACATTAATATATTCAATTATTAATACCATTGTTTTTGGTGATTTCAGAGTGAATTGAAATTCTTGGATTTATCCAATGCAGATGATAGTGTTAGAGAGGAGCTTACAGCAATATTGAAACCCAACACTGCCACAGGAGTTCTTAAATTACCTTGGGATACTGGAGAAACTGAAGTAATATATAATTCAACAGTGCCTGAAGTTCCAGAAGAACAATGTCATTGGCAAAATTATGGTAAGAGAAGGTCACTCGTTTCTAAAAGTCTAAACCTGCAGTAAATAGAAAACGTAGAAAGTTAATTTTGAAATTATTCTTTAAAAGTACCTTAAAGTCCAATCCTAAAATAACCTATATACATAAATGAGATGAAAATAGCTTCGTTGTAGTTCACTCTCTTTTCCCTACATATTCTATCCAGCCAAATATATATGATATATATTTCTGTAACAATTGATTATGTTATGTTACACAGTGGAACCAGAAGGAGTAGCGTCAAAGTATGGGACACATATTGACGCAACGCATTACGTACACACGACCATGATACAAAATATGCCATCAGCACAACCTATTCCTCCAAACGATTTAATCAGGATGTATTCTTCATGGCCACAAAATATGATGGTAAATAATGGTATGCCAAACATGAATCCTCGGCATTACGCCAATGTACAATACTCTCACGTTCCTACAAGCAATGAATGCTACGACATGCATTCTGGAAGAGGCACCGGGACACGTAATTGGGGACGAGGGATGAAAAAAGACGGTTACAATCGCGGAAACATTCATAGTAATGATATGCAGCCAAGATTCACAGGAGAGCAAGATCAGTTTCATCAATATTATCATCAATATCCAACACCTTACTATACTCCATCAGACCCCACAGTTTTCCATCCACATCATTCACCTGCAGAATATCACAATCGACATGGAATGCCTGTTCACCCTGGCATGGTGAATTATGTACATGTGATGCCACCACCACAGTCCTTCCAGTTTCATCCTCCCTCAGAAGTAACAAAGATTGTTGCCCCAAAGACAAACGAAAAACGTATGCACAATACAACACAGAGCACAGTGCAAAATGTAACACAAAGTAGCGTAACGAAACAGGCGAGCTCTCAAGCACAAGAAGAAACGCAAACTCAATCACCAGTTGTAACAACTGCAACTGTGAATGACAACGAGACAGTACCGACAACGAGCAACGTTAATGATAGTGGTACATCAGTGGGAAAGTATAACGGGGCTAATGAGAAACTTAACGTTGAAATAAAACATACCGTATCCACAGTTAAGGAGGATTGCGAAGGTACAGAAAAAAATGACGTCCCTTGTGTAAATATCAGCAGCAGTATTGAAGTTAAACGGAACGGAGAGAATAGTAAGGAGTATGACGATGAAACTGTAGCCAGTATAAAGACTACAGTAGTTACAAAAGTTTCGACACCTACTACAAAAGTAACCAGCAATGAAGCTCAGGAAGAAATCAGTACTGTGGATATTAAAACATCAGAAGAAAGCATAGTAGTTACTAGTGCAAACGAAGTTCCACCTACTATAGTGTCTGCATCTCCTCTAGCCGCGTCAATTAAAACTTGGGCCAGTCTTCTTAAATCTGGTCCTGTAGATAGCGATGCGATAACATCAAATAATAAGCCAACGGCACGCATTAATCCACTCAATGTGAATTCCAGTGGGGATACGATCAACTTGTCTGCGCCTGAAACTCAGCAAAATGTTTCGAAAACTGAACAGGCTTTTGTACCAAAACAGGAACATGAACATCTCGCACAAAATGCCGATAATCATTACGATGACTTTAAGAAGCTGCAACGAGAAGCTGCACACAGTCGATTTGATGATCCTATAGCTCATAGAATGGGAGGTATGTTTCCATTTGATTTTTACTATTTATTTAATTTATTTTGTACAACAGGAAATTTTACATTTAATAAAGTTATTATGTATGATCAGGCTGTGCCCCTAGTTCTAAATTCAAGGCCTCATTTTACATTTTAATATATATAAGACGTGTAATTCTCCCACCAGTGAAATTTATTTCGCTGACTCACCGTAGTGTCCACAGTGATGAACAGTTTTTAATTTTTGACGTAATGTATGTTTGCAGAATTTCTACATAATTATCAAATGGATAAGCAGACGGTAAGCTTATTGCCTCGGGGTTTAACAAATCGCAGTAATTATTGCTACATCAACAGCATATTGCAGGCTTTACTTGCCTGTCCGCCTTTTTATAATCTCTTGATAGCACTGCCCAATTCAAAACATGTAACAAAAAATTCAGCCACACCATTAATCGATAATATGTGAGTAAGTTAAACACGTTTAATCGCAATGTCCTAATTAACGATAAAACTTATACAGTTGCGATCATAAGGGTTTATTCATTAGCCACCCACCTTTATATTATTAATATTCAATTTCATATTGACTATTCATTTCTTAGGATTAAATTTGCTCGCGAGTTCACTCCGCTCTCAGACGGTGCTCGATTGGCCAGAAAAGATAGACCTCAGAAACGTAACGAAGATGCGATAGTAGACATACAGTGTGGAGTAGCATTTGAGCCTTCTTATGTATATACTATGTTAAAAAATACATCCTCTGCTGGTGTATTCTCCGTGGAAGGTAGACAGGAGGATGCTGAGGAATTTTTGTCATGTCTTTTGAATGGACTCAGCGATGAAATGCTAGAAGTATGTATTGTTTATCTACTCTTCTTTATTCTTTCAATTCTAATGAATTGGGATATTTTATTTTAGTTAATGAAATTGGTGAACAACAATCAAATTTCAAGCGAAGAAATAGAACCTGCTGTTAATTATAATAATCAAGGGGATCAAGAAGAATGGCAAGTAAGTATAACTATCCTCCTCTTTATGAGTATATAGCGAATTGCTCACTCACACAATATTAATATTTCTATTGAAATATGATAGGTAATGGGACCAAAGAATAAAGGGTCTATTACACGATGCACCGAATTCGGTCGCACCCCTCTGTCTGACATATTCCGTGGACAATTAAGGTCTAGAGTATCTCGAGCTGGAGAACAACCTACTGATAATGTTCAGCCATTCTTTACGCTGCAGTTGGACATCGAGGTCAGTTCACTATTGGATTAGACAAAGGAAATAAGATAATGAAGGTTGAGTCGTTGACTGTCGTTTGTAATTTAGTGCTAAACAAAATAAATATTTCAGAAAGCAGAATCAGTAAAAGGTGCTCTTGATATTTTGGTTGGCAAAGATCCGTTGGAAGGTATGACGTGTAGCAAAACAAAACAGCAAATCGAAGCGTGGAAGCAAGTTTCTTTGGAAGAATTGCCTGTTATTCTGATTCTTCATTTGAAATGGTTCGACTATAAACTCGATGGATGTTCGAAAATTTGTAAGAGCGTTGAATTCCCTGTTGATCTGAAGCTTGACGGAAGTAAGTAACGTAGGCATTTCATACAAAAAATTAATGGTTTATTCTTCGGAGAAGTTACTGGCTACTCAGAGAATTTATATGCTGCTACAGTTAAAAAGTCTTAAGTCGTATGCTTAACATTTTTCTTACAGAGTTTTTGTCGCCAAATACAATAAAGAAGCTAAATCCGAAACAAAAGCAGTATAAACTCTTTGCTGTGACTTATCATGATGGAAAAGAAGCAACGAAGGGACATTATGTAACCGATGCCTTCCATGTTGGTTACGGTGGTTGGGTACGCTACGACGACAGTTCACTCAAGGGTGTTTCCGAGAGCAATGTACTAAATCCTACACCACCACGAGTACCATATTTACTCTATTACAGAAGATGCGACACCATTAAAAATAATCAGTCGAATAGCGTTAAAACACGTTGAATAGTCGTTAAATACCAGTTTTTAGGTAAAGCCATACATATGTTTTCCGACGAAGCGCTGCACTTTTGCACTTCCGAAATAACTTTAAGATATGTATTTGTCCACAAAAGGTGGACAGGCTCTACGTCAAGCATTACGGAAAGAGCAAGGGAGAGAGTAAAGAACGTTACGTAATGATTTTTAGTCTTATGTCCTCGTCTAGTATTCGTGCATCGAATCCATTGTTAAGAATTTTAGATTTATCATTGTTCGCTGCAGGAAATTCAGCTAATTCACGGTTATGGAATTTTCACCATAGAGGATCTTTTTTCGATCGTCTCTGTTTCTCACAAATGCATAGAAAGACGATTTCATTATTTCAAATGCAACTTCCAAATCGTATAAAAGTCACTTGGTTTCGTTTGTCAAGGTTAGTTAATATTGACACAGAAGAATCTTCAGTCTTCTTTGTATTCGATAGTCTGTATCGTGATATAAAAAAGTTAATGGGGGAATTTTAGGTTTTTATCTAATATCCAAGATAATTATGCCAGACACATGTACACAGAACGTACCACATTTTCTATTTTTGAGTTTCTGAAAAATGATGTACAATTTAAAAACGAATACGTCGAGGATTCGATAGTCATAATTATTAAAAATTATATTTAATACTGGGGGATAAAGAGCTTATGGCTTATGTCCTATTATTGCTAATAACTATTAGCATGATAAAAAAGAACAATGAAATTTCCATTAGAGGAATTTTTGTTTTAAATATTAGGTTTGAACTTGATTTATCGCGTTCAAAAAATGAAATTGTAGAAATAATAAGGTAAGAGATATCGTTTTTGTTGTGAATAGGTATAGTTCCAAAATCGTAATGCCTATCATGTGAAGGAAGTACAGAGATTGTGGTACATTCTGGATTTGCATAATATAAAGCTACATATGGTCAGGCTAGAAAATTAGTTCCATTTGAGGTTTCCCAATATAAAAGATTCACCGAATATGGAACTAATATCGCGATGCGATTATATTATGCTTATACGTATTTATGTATACATATATGTATATATACTACATATTAGTATATATAACTATACAGCATACATAATACATGTATAGGAGTGTACAACAAATGATTAGATGAAATGGACATTATTACAGCAACTGTCTACTATCGAAATTAAATTGCTATAGTAATAAATAACAAAAAATTGCCTTTATTAATGATAATATTTTTTTCTTTTGTAACGTAAAACACTCTGATTTAAGGGCCTCTCATCCGCCAACTCTCTATTTTACATCTAGTAGATACATTTTATTTGGAACTGGAGCTAGAGTGTTTTACACATCGTTGGCAAACGTAAATATATTAAGTAAACTGTAAATATTAAAATGCAGACGTGGAGTTTTTTAATCGTAAACAAAACATTGGTTCAGTAGAATATTTTTTTACGTGGTTTTAAAAATATTCTGATAGTAAAGAAAAAGTTAAGACTGGACTGCAATGTTAGACCGTAATAAAAAGAAATTAAAAATTAAAGAATTAATGTGGAAATCTTAACAAGAAAAACAAATTTCGACTATGCGACAAAAACGGTACTTCGCCTTGAAATTGATGTTTGATCGAAACCTTCATTGAGTACTTTTTCTATCGGCTAGACCATTTTATTCCATAATTGAAGCTGCGCGCAAAATGAATAAAAATAGCCAAACGTTACTACAAGTATTGCATTAGTTACGTGGGACATCAAATTTGTATAAAATTGTAAGTTCGTGTTATTGGCCAAAAATTCAAACCAATGAGCGTTCAAACTTGTTAAATTTTTGTTTTATTTAAAAATCTTTCAAATCATAATTTTCAAAGCTATAGATCACCACCTTGAAAATAGAACTTTTTCAGAATATTCATGATTTTTTATCACGTATAACTTTTGAACGGAAAACTGTGTCAATTATCCGTTCTTTAATGTTAGGGGGAAATGGTACGATGTGATTTTGATTTTCAGGAATTGTTTAACTAAAATAATTTCAATATGTTCCTCAACTTATTATACATTGAGAGTATTTAATTGTTTAAAGTGAAAGTTAAATATTGTTGAAACTTTCTACTAGAAATAGCATAAAAGGATCTAGTTTATTATTGTATTTTGCGGTTTCATATTGTATTCTAGTCCTTACCTTTCACCCCTTTTTTATGTTTTTGATGCTCAAGTTTCATTCAAGCTAATGGTAATCTCTCACATTTGCTAGAAAACCACCGCAAAATTATACAATTAATCTGTTTACATTTCATTCTGTAAAAATAAAAATATAAATAATTAAGATGATTATTATATATCTAAATCTACTAATAGTACCGACGAAAATATAAGCCATGCATTATACTCATACTTTTTCGTTTTAACATAAACTTTTTTGAGACCGTTGAAACTACGAAGTATTTAACAATTTCGATAAATGTGTACAATATTGTTCAATAAACGAAGCAACTGAATGAACTCTGCTGCGGACATACGGTTGAAAGATTTACAGGTTTTGAGTTATTGCTAACTATTCTGTTTAATATGTGTATACGTATAAATGTATACATGCAATCTGTGAGCATGTACTAAATTTTTCGTGACAAATCAAAGATCAAGGACCACATTTTGATATACCGATTAAAATAGTGAAAATACATTTTTTTTTACATTTTTAGTATGCAACGATCATTCGTTACGTGATATGTGTTCTCATAAAGCGTGAGGAAATAATTTTCGAGTTTGAGGAATATTAAGGAAGAATTATTATTTATGCGATCTGCATTGTGCTGTGTAGAAATTATTTTTCTTTTATAACTTTGTAATCCTATATATGATTTGTATTATTATGAAATATTAAACATTCATTGTTAACCGCTTCTGTTGTCACATTAAGATAATGGTAACTGTTATCACTTTGTAACACAATCTCTACCGCAACATCTATGACATTATCTGTTAAATAATTATCTGTAGATACGTTTCGCTATAGTTTGATAACTTTTACATACGTTTTTTAATAGAAATTGTATATCATTTTGCATGTAAGCTTTGGCCGGCTATTGTTCTAAATTTTCAAACACTTCCGCCGTAATTGAATTATAATAAAGAAAAAGGTGATCCAGAAAAGTTTTGTCATGTTGCTTAAAATTATATAAATAACCGTAGTGAAATAGAAGCTTTTATAGTTTTCGATTGGGTTGGAGACCTTTTATTACTGACAAGAAGTATATTATATATTATTGAGATATTTCGAGGTTTTCTTTTATAATTTATTTCCGTCTACTAATCTTCATATATAACGCTAGGCAATTCAAATGTCTCACTTGAACTGACTTTAACATACAAATTAAATGGATGAGCCAACTTCAGATAGTGCGTTTAAGTTGTTTATTTATTTTCTTAATATTTCTTCTAATTACCATCGTTCATGGATATAACTAGCTTCATTTTTAAAATAGCGTCGGAATAATATTAAAATAAATGAATAGTAGACTGAAACGCCTTGACTTCCTAATGCCTTGTGCTTCCATCTCTCGATCATTATTTCCTTTTTGTAATACGGTTCGTGATAAAAAAAAAACGTGTGCTAGTTGCTTTAGAATATTCATTCAAATATTTTCGAAATTTATATAATTCATTATAACCAAGCTATTAATTGAATGTATCGATTATGAAAATATATATTACTTTATTTTGACAATGTAATTGTAATTGAAAATACGATAAATGAAAAGTCAGGAATCCATTTGAAATTAATTAATCCGAGCTGGAAAAATTTTAGGTCACCGGAAAAGTATATGGCTCTACAAATATAAAAATGTATAATTCATATATCGATATATGTAGGTCTGGAATGCCTACAGAATGATATGTTTTTATTGCAATTCTGTATTGCAAAATAGATGTTTTTAATTTCTATTGACTTCATTCTGGTGAAAGCATCGTTTCCCCTTTTTAACTTTATCATAGAATAATTTTTGTTGTATATTCTATGTACGATTTTTTAGATACACATTTGTGTTTGTATATATATATCTTTTAGATGTTTAAGGCATTGAATACTTTCACATTGCTAACATTGGAAATCAGATCGAATAAATTAGATCGTCTATTGAACTGTTGAATATAATTTTAAAAAATGAAGGATTTATGAAGTATTCTAATGAAAAGACGAATTATATGTAGGATAGAACATTATAAGCATGTATTTTATCGACTCATTCATACTTAAAATAAATTTTGTTTTCAACAAAGAATTATATGAAGTTGAATTTTTTTTCTGTACTGCATTCCTCTTTCTTCCATCATAAGAAGTACTGTAGAACTGGTTGAGAGCAACGGCCAAAAATGAGCAAAAAGCCAATAGAAATATGATCTCATTTTTAGAAAAGGTAATAAACATTCACTTGTAACGATTTGCACTTGTAGTTTAACAAAATGTTTATTATTGTTACTATGTACAAACATATAATAACAAATAGCGAGATTTTAATATAAATACAAAGTTCAAAGTTTGGCCTTGACCGCTATACTGTTGTCTGTTAGTTTCAATCTGAAAATGCATAACAAAAAAAATACTGAAATACTCTGGAAGAAAATATTTACAAGTATAAATAATTCATTTTCGTATAACAGGTCGCATAGAAAATAATACATCTACTATATCTATGTATATGTTTTCAGAGAGAAAGACAACTGATTGTTATAGTTAAACGCAAGACTAAATAAGATTTTTTTAATTTGGCACAATGCACTTTTCTTTTTGTTCCAACCCTCTCGTCCCAGTGTTTAAACATCCATAGATTTTCTGTGAAGAGAGGATTAATTTAATTAATTGCAACAAATTACTGAATCACAGATAAATCTGTGTATAAGATCGTCATTTAAATAAAATTGGATCAAAGTATCGTGTTTATTCTTCAACAGTATAAAGCAGGAATCTGACGTGATTGAGAAAATTGAAAATATTATACTTTTTTTATATTGGTAAATGTCCTGCAATAATGACAATCTAAAAATAAATCAGGGAACCAGAAAGTGATAATACGCACACAAGATAGTTTACACTGTTACATTTAGATTTTATATGACTGTTGTATTTTACCGAGTTTTAATTGATGGTGCATGTATATATTATTCGCGTACGACTCAACAGGCACGATACATTTAACACGATATGACAAGTACAAAATGGAATGATACGGCGTTTACATGGCCTATAGTACCTTAAAATTGTTATAAATAGTATGAAACAAGTATTCGAAAAATTCTTACTTGCACGCTAATTTTTTTTATCTAATGAGTACCACAAAACAATAAGGACAATATTACAACAATCATAGATGTGCTATTATTTTATGAAATATACAAATTGAAAATGTTGCGCCATCAATGCCATTTGAGATTATGATTCGTATATGGTCATGGTACAATACTTTTTACCTAACCCTTGTGACAATTCCTATAGAATTTTGATTGATGCATTCTATCAAAATATGTTAGTCGTTTGTACATTTACCGTTTAACAATATACGTAAAAATACATTGGATTTCGATTTTGCACAAATCATTTGGTCAAAATTTCTATATTCAAAATGAGAATTTTTTATAAGGAACGTCAAATAATTAACTGAGATTCTAGCTAAATCGTCGTTTTACATAGAAATTGATCATTAGGAGCTTGCAAAACCATTCGTACAGGACGACGACATATTTTAGACATGCATTTGTACTTTTACATTAGAAATAGTTATTTTGTATTAAAAATCTGTGAATATTTTCAAAGTCAAATAACCGTATTTTAATGATCAATAAAAGACGTTCGTAATTTCTTTTGGTTACTGGTACAAACGACTTGTAATAAACTTCTATACTTGCTGCCTTATGCAATTCGTTTTACTAATTGCAATTATGTTTCATTATAAAATTCTCACGTATAGTGAGTCCACGAGTTCAATGTATTTTTTTTTGACAGATTGAATAAAATGGAGTTTTTAGCAAACCACATGTGGCTCTACATATCATTTTTATTACGAAGTATGCATGTACATGGACCGAAACATATTTTATTTTTCTATTTTAGCATAAATTTCTGTGATTTTATTGAAAGTCAAGTGTAATTCCCTTAGGATCCCATTCTTTGCAAACTGTCGATAAAACATATTGCACTCTTGGATTGACTATACCATGAGTTTATTTTACTTTAATGCATATATTAATAAGGGAATTCTTTAAAAGTAATATACTGATGTTTAATCTTCAACAATTAAATTAATTATATCACATATAGATCTACTTCTTTAAACGTAAATAGCAATATTTTAGAAAAAAGTTGAAAACCTGCAATATAAGATAGTAATAAATACATCCAGTATTCGTTGAATGATACCAGAAATGTATAAATATACTTTAAATATTGTCCTAATTGAACAAAATAATTATAATATTTTATACAATTATAAACATAAGTTCAGATCTCTTTTGACTGCAAAATATAACTGACTAACGTTCTCAGAATAACTCTAATAAAATTAAAATTAATACCTCTTGGATCAATTATTTTTTTAGCTTGAAATTCCAATCCCTTCAAATTTGACATTATACTTCCTTTTGGATAGTCGTATCCAAAATACAGAATATCAAATAAGAGGAAAAAGAAAATAAAATGAATTGGACGATGCTAAAAATGCGGCAAGCACACTTTGCCAGCAAATAGTTCAGAGATTACTGTAATCCAAAGTGCTAGGACAAAAAGAATGTAAGAGATTCCAACTTGATGCGAATTAGGTAGTTGGTATGGCTGCCCACCAATTTCATCTACGTGAAAGCCCATTGGAAATATCACTGCTGCAAGACAAAACAGCACCACTGGAAATATTATTAGTCAAGTTTTCAAGATGTCCTGGTGTTTTAAGATAAAAAAAGTTGTTACTCACTTGCAGTAAATCCAATCCATCGGGCATAGGGAATTGCATTACGATCCCATGGTGAACTAGCCAAGAGTATTATAGTTGTCGTTATCATAATACAACCCATACATATACAAACAAGTGCCATTAACCACTCTGGTTGTAAATCAGGAGTATAACACATCTGTGGCCTATTATACAGTGTCATACAAGACCACATTAACCCCAACCTTGTATCACCTATAATAAAATTGTTGTCAATGACAAATGTGAATGGCAATTTAGAAATGATAATCCCTAACACTGGTGAAACAAAACTTTTAGGAATATTACATAATTATATACGGTGACTTTATGTTTTACTATAAAATTATATTATTTATTTGGATATAAGAAATTTCTAAATTTGAATGTATTTAATTTTTGGAGGACACTTACCGCCGACATCTGTAATAATCCAGTCAGGCATACCCAAGCTTACTATTGCGAATATATCAGCGGCTAGAAACAATGTTCCAGAAATTATTGTTAATTTATCCATTTTATTGTTGTTTGAGGCGCAGTTTTAGAAAAAGCTATTTAACAGCGAGTCCTGTATCGTTGGTGCGTTATGCTTGTTTTGACATCTGCGAGATTTTATACAATTTCATACTGAAACGAAAAAGTAGATACGTAGAATGGAAACTCAATTTTGCTGTATTTCTCTTACCAACCTCAAGAAAAATTTCTGCGCGGTAATATTTAAAAGAATAAACTTTTTTCTAAATCTTTCTTTAAATTAAGCTGAATACCATTTTTTACTTTTTTTTCATACACATCTACAAACAAATAGTTTTATCAAATACTATAAAATACAAGGTATCATAGTCACGATTCTAAGTTCATGAAATATTCAATTTGTTAAATTTTCATGCCTGCGAAATTTGACAATAATAAATAAACAGAGGTAATGCTAGTAAGTTTAATACAAAATATTTATCTAACAATACAAATATAATAAATCAATATATTCAGTTTTATTCTATATTTAGCAGACATATCATGTCCCTATAAGATTTACAATAAAATAATGATCTTATATGGTGCAATGTGCAAAAAATCAGTCATAGATAAGTTTAATCACG
The DNA here is from genome assembly GCA_036026315.1 of Trachelus stipa. Lineage (NCBI taxonomy): Eukaryota > Metazoa > Arthropoda > Insecta > Hymenoptera > Cephidae > Trachelus > Trachelus stipa. The sequence goes on from JAYRCB010000484.1 coordinate 17,871, forward strand.
TGTCTACATGTTTTTACTAAGAAACCAATCACTATTTATTTTTAATTTATCAATCCAATTTCGTTTGGTTCAATAAAATAAAATCAGTTACGATTAGAACTAACAGAATAGGTGTGCATTAGTTGTGGATCATTAATATTATAAAATGTTGCAATAATAACGAAAGTAAATACAAGTTAGTAATACAGTTTTTCTATGTAAAACTAATGAATGGGAGTATAAAATAAGAGTGCTTGCGGGAAAGCTGGAAAATCTAAAGGCTGTGTGGCCTCGGAGCGACGATGCCGTGTACTAAGAGTATATTATTGATCAATGAGAAAAGCTAGCATGGGCGAGCTGTGCCGGCAGAGGCAGCTGTCATATCCGCTGCATTTTTCCACGTCGCGTAGAACGTACGTTAGACGAAGGAAAGTCGAAAAGGTTGGAAAGTGGCCGGTCTCAGCGTGATTTGAACGCGACCGGCCAGCAGTATATAAGTCAAAGATCATTTTGATTGCAACGAGAGTAGAACAGCCTGTAGCGAGACGAGTAGCAAATAAGGAACAGTGAACAAGTCACGACAAGTTGCCTGTTGGAGGAGATGTGCCTGTGTTGTTGACATTCGAGCCTGTACCGGGAGAGTGTGCTGAAAATTGAAGGTTTCGCGAATAAACGTCGCTACGTGGGACTCCTGATGCAGACTCTACGTAAGAAGAACAGCCCGTGCAAGTGTGAGTATTTCGTAATATCAGCTAATGGGAGTAATCCATTATATGGGGGATTAAAGGAACATGTGACAGTTACATTGTGTAATGATGGTAATTGGTAGAATTGTGTCTGTGTAGTAGCAGCTCCAATCTACTGGCTTGGATATTAAACATCATTCTGTAAATCTGCACGTATTTAAATCCGTCATGGTGGCACTTTGCCGCTCTTTGAGAGATTTATTTTAATTATATAATAGTACTATTTATTGTAGTTGAACTATCAAAGGTCTTCGTCTGATGCTAACTATCATCGATTTAAGAAAAACGTATTGAGTTTCGTTTGTAAAATCAATTTATCATAAAACATTTATGGCGGCGATCAGTCTTACACTCTCTGTTTTACCAACTGAGCAAGTTTCATACTAGTAGAGTGTTTAGAGATGGCGCCACTTCGTTCAATTCAATAGACTACTCGGCTTCGTAATTTCCTTTGTATTTTATTTCGGTGACGCTTTAAGGATTTAATTTGAAGGGAATATATATTTAGTAAAAATGAAATTTTTATTATTTTATGAAGTTGCACAACAATATTATTTTTTTTGTGTGTTTTATATGTAATTATGATAATTTTTCGAATTCAATAGAAACGAAGACATAAGCCGTAGGTATTAATCAAGTCATACCCAGCTGGGCATACGAGTGGTGCAAAACTCAACCGTTACTGGTCCAGTGGGAGGTGGACCAGTAAGGGTCCATTACTGTCCCATGTTGTACTTTTTAAGATATCTTATAATTCATAGAGCAGCATTGATACCTTTAAAAGTAAAAGTAATACCATTTTATGGTGAACTTACATAAATGATACTCAGACTAGCAGCGATCAGAGTAAACTGGTCATGCATGATAAAGTAAACTTCAAGAATATTTTTTCTCGGTAATATACAATACGATTCGCGTGAATAATCTGTAGGAATAAAATAAAATCACACTTTTAGAAAAAGTCATTTGATATTATATGAATTTTGAAAGTGTTTTGTAGGGCGTCTAAGAAGAACAAACACACATTTAAGAGATTTGTTCTATGATCATTGCCTTTTCATCATAGTAATTTAACATTGATCTTTGTTTTTTTATTTGTTAAAATTTATGGCCTCAAAGTTCTTGACTTACTAATCATCTAAACCTCGTCTAAAAATATTCGTTTCATAAGTTTGGGGCAACATGATTGATGCAAAGTGGGTAGAATCGCTTATATAATTGCCACTCGGTACCTACGTTTATTAGTACTAAAATTCGAATGAGAACTTTATATTTCTTTAGAGTTTTTATGAAGTAAAAATAAAGGTCGCCATCTTAAATGTTAGAAATTCAGAGATTTCAATTATACCCTCGAGAGTATGTTGAAATGAAAAGATTTTAAGGGTTTTATTACGTGCAAATTCTAATATAACTGCGTAAGTTTTACTTATTATTATAAATAATTGATTTTTTTCGATTCAGGTAATTAGTAATTATACTACTATTTATGACGTACCTACCCGTTTTCACTTTACTCCATGAAGTATGGCAATTATTTTATAAGGTATTATATATTTGATTTGCTAGAAAGTATTTGCGTTTTTTCTAATAGATGGAAATACATGTCTTAAGAAAAAAAACAGAACTACTTTTTGGCCGAGCCAATATATATATAAATATACATATTGTATATGCTGACATGATAAATTTAGAAAATTGTAGGTTATAGCAAACGGATGTTATTTGGAAAACGTTTAAGCTTTAATTTTGTATGAATCATTCTTTTGTTTGGCTATTCGTTTTCTCCACGTTGGATAAATCCACCAGTAAATAAGACCCGTGTTAAAATCACTATATACCGTATATATATAATCTACGTGACGCGTTCGTTTACTGGAGTCTGTGCATTAATTGATGGAGTTTTCCTAGCCCTCAATTATCATATTATTATTATTATTTAATTTTCGTTGTTACGTTATATATACATATATATTCAAATGAGATATTTTATAATTTTTTAAAAAGTTTCTATAAAGTGAAAATGAAATTCGCTATCTGAAATGTTAAAAATTCTATATCTAATTAATTTTTGAAATATATTCATACATTTTTAAAAAATAAAGAATCAATACGAACCAATTTGTGTACTCCTTAAGTTGGCTTTGTTTTACCTTTATAAGTCGTACTCCCAAATTTTCATGTGGATATTTATCTTATCAACTGCCGAAGAAAACTATAATCATCTCTTCTATAGTTTACATTACTTTATATTACAAACAGTTGCTCAATTACTTAAAAATAAACATATATGCTCCAAAACAAATACGAAAATCATTCGTTAAAAGTTTGAGTTTGAAAATAAAATTGTATTATGCAACAAAACTTTTTCCACAAGGTACGTCATTCGTCAATTTTCAAGCTTAAATAAAATAACCCGAAAATCGTTATTGAAAACATTAAATTTAAAGAATTCGTTAAAAAGTTTCTAGAAGGTATCATGTCATATCGTCATTAAAGCGGTTTTAACTAACCAGGGTTACGGTTACGGCTCCCAGCCTCTTTTCAGGAAGTCAACTTAAATTAATGCAGTACGTATTTAACTTTGCCTCTGACAGCAACCTAAATTATTTTTACGCGAAGCGTGTCTCTGTAAATTCAATTCCTAAAAATAGATCGAATATTAAGAGTAACCTGTGTGTATCGTAATTAAAAAAGTGTTACACTTCTTGATAAGCAGAAGTTATTGATTTTTTAAATAAAAATATTTTACAGGGTAACATTTGATTTTGCTCCATATTATTCCAATTGGGTTCTCAGTGCATGTTTGTGTTTTGGCTATCAGTCTGCCATATGCCTAAATAGGATCTGACGCTACTTACGGTCATTTGTATTAATGATAATAGTCATGGGAACCCCCTTGGGGAAACTACACACAGGTAATATATTTTTAAGAGTGTAGCAAACTGTGAAATTGCAATAGATATAGGTATAAACATTTACATAGGTTATGCTTCTGATTACACTATTTTTATTTTGTGTCTCCTTTTAAGAGTCGCATGTTCAGCTTACCTGTACATACAGTTAGCGTTGGTGCACAGTAACAGCTATTTAACCCTTAGACCGTCAGCATTTCGAAAATCGGCATATAGCATTTTTTTGTGTACATTCTCATATAAATGCCCATTTATTGGTCGACGTGTACGATTCATCAGGTGAAGTCAAATCGCGTTGTTAAGGTGGGCTGAGAGTTAATAATGCTCAAAGATATTTGACAATACATATGATTAAACGTATGTATGACCTGCGTTTAGATCAAGTCTTTAGATCGGTAGAAAAAAAATATTTCATTGTTACCTGCATAAGCAGTTGCCAATTCGAGCTAGTTCAAGGTTATTTTCTGATGACTCATAATGTAAAAGAATCCTATATCCAAAAGTGATTCCAGGCAGAGATTTTAATAGTAGTGCTTAGGACAAATAACTACAATGCAAAGTCATATTGTAAGAAGCAGTGCGCCATATCCATATTTATGGGTAAATCGAGAAGAATAGGTTATACTCATAAAACTGATGGTCATTCAGGTCATTTCGCAGAGTTCATGCGAATTCTAATGTTCGCTTGATCTATTTATTTGTACAGATTACTGCTTGTGTCCTCTTTTCCAATTTGCTTTTGGGATGAAATGGCTATTTGCTTTATATTATGGCTTATACGCCACCACAATACCGTACACGCATACTATATGAGAAAATTGTCCCTTTTGTCATCTGCTCTAATATCCTCCACATGGTTTTCTGGGTATACAAAGTTTTAATGAGTTATATGGTTAGAAATAGTTTCGGTAGCAGGGAATCTATATCTATAGGTACTTTTTTTTAGTAAAATATTTTTGAATTTTTTTCTTGTTTGCATAAATATAATTTAATTATTACTGTACATTGATACGATAAAGGATCGATGACAGATTTAATTAATGCGAGATTCCTCTTATAGATGCACTGAACTAGGATCTGCGCGTCGTAGGGTGAATTGAGATTTAAATTGTTAATGCGATTACGCAGCTTTGCGTTTACACTTAGAGTGTTCTTACTTTCAATCGTTTGATCGTGCATTCTGCAACGCTGTGGGATACTGGATCGATCCCCTCTATTGAGTATTGTATTTCATTTTATTCTCTGTGCTGTAGATGTATATTGATTTGCCTAAGTCGGCATTGCAAAATTGTCTATGGGGAATTTAATTGAGTGGAAAATACTTTACAGGTTTATTTCATAATTCGTTCAAATGACATTATTGGTTGTATATAAGTAATTTGAAATATGTACAGGCTTACTCAAGAGTATCGCACCACGTGGAAGTGGTTTTAAGGTAGAATTTTAATAGGCAGGCTAATTTCAGTTGGCGTAATATTCCTGGATAATACTATATATTATTTATTTTCAAACACATCTGTAATTACAATTTTTATCTAAAATTCACATGAATATCTTACTTCAATAGAATGAATATACCTAATGATCTGAAGTATCGAAATATGGTAAGTTAATATTTGTTCGTTCGTATTTCATACAGGGATTATGGAAACAGTATGGGTAACAGTGGGCAAAATGAACCAACCGACCGCCCCTGAGAATAGTGCAATCTCAGACGTCAAATTTAATTTATGAAAGAGAAAAGGGTGAGATAGAAATTCCCTTTGGTAGACACCCATGTAATAAATTGACAAATTATGGGGGTTTACCCAAAGTAATGTTATTTACCCGATTGTCTCGTTAATCCCGCAATATATTATAAGTTTCTTATTTGTGAAACGCCTATCTTCTCGTTAATGAGTCAAGTGTGCGTCATCGAAACTTTAATAATAAATCATGTTGAAGATACGTTTGTTTATGTGATATTTTGTGGTAAATTAATGTTAATTATAAATATAGTTTTATAATTAGTTACTGTTAATTACTAGTTTATATTTAATTATCATGTCTCTCTGTGAATCTTTGCTTTTGCTGAACTTTGCTCATTGCACCAAATATGCAGCTTCGTAAGTGAGTATGCAATAAATTAATCGAAACTCCGCTTTGAGGAACTTTTTTTCTACAATCTTGTTTTTCTTTAATGATACATTTTTTAATTTATTTAGCTGATTCAATTTACATTTAATCTAACCTAAACGTATAATAACCTTGCTCTGAAATTCGGTATCGTATTTAGTCATGACCTGTAAGCCTATGGTGGGATAGGTAGAACAATGTCACACCAATCCGGAGTGTTTTCACAGTCACCTTTTTATCTTGATTTTTAATAATAAATTATTTAAATATGAATTATTTCTTTAAATTGCTGCATTAATGTGTCTCTTTTTAGGGTACTTCTACACATATTAATACGAAGGATGGTGTATGCAAATTTAATATTAATTTAATATTAATTAATAATAAATATAGGTAAACAATACGTAGCTATACCTGTCACACGATGGCTAATTTTCTTCCACGAAAATTATTGAACCTCCACAGTAGATGTTTTCTTTCTACTTGGAAGGTATGTTGCTCCTGCGTGTGTGTATAATATACGAAGGTAGATAAACAACGCCTCTGTTATCACGGGAAACAAGAAAATGAGGAAAGAGAAGACGAAGGAGAAAGTGGGAGGGAAGAGAGTGAGAGTGAGTTTATAGAGAATAGAGAAGGGCTGAGTAGTAACCCCGTGGATTTTCAAGTGTCGACAGTTGGCGTTCTCCACTCGAGCGTGCGAGTACGTTCAGACAAATGCGCCGTGAGCCTCGGTCATTAAAGTCGAGGGGGAAAGAAATGCTTTAAAGAGGAGCTCTGCGTTGTTTTTTTTCTACGTGTGCTAGTTCACGTCTTAGTATTCTGAGAATTGGATTTTCCAATCTCAGAATAATATATATACATTTACTGTTCAATTTTAGCCCTTCTTCAAATTTAAGCAATTGGACTACGACAAACAGAAAAGATCTGTTCATGTTGCATAATGATTTTTTTTTATATTATTACACACATTCTTTCAGGTGCATGAATAATTAAAGGTAATTAGAGCAAGTGTCAAATTTACAGCTTGCAGATGGCCAATCGGATAAAAGAGTTGTAAGAGTATTTCATGGATAAATTTTATTAATAAATAATATTTTCGTACTCTTAATACATGACCTTTTTAATGGGAGACGATAATAGCGCAAAATTTTTCAAATCCAATAAGTGTTTACCCCTATATGCAAATAGAACCCGGGACAATACAATTCTTGCCCTTGTCAGGGCCCTTCTATTCGGAACGTGGCATAGTGCTAGTTCTGACAAGTGGTGTGATTGCAGGCTTGGTAGCAGCAAGAGTAGAAAAGTTGCCAAGAGAATTCAGGGTGGCGCGGTGGGTCGCAGTAGATCTGAGTGCACCAAAGTAAGAGGCACTCAAGCGTATTCTAATTTTCGAATGCTGATTGAAACCGGTTCGACTATTCGATCGCTAAACTCGTTTGGCTCTATCAGGCCTATCGGTGTTGCATCTCGGTGCGGGACCCCCCGCAATCTCAAATTTCATTTGATCCTTGCGTTATGAGATTCTCCTTAAACCGAACCCGCTTGTTCACGTAGACCACATATGGAGTGAATGCTTGTCAATCCGTGAATCTTCTCATTCTATATTAGTTCAAGACGGGTGCTTTTCCTTTATCGCTAGTTTTGCTAAATTAAACATTCATAATGTCAATATAGAATTAATAAAAATGCAGGGTTCCATTCTTTTCAAATAGTAATTAAAATATGCAGTACGCGTGTAGTGTATGTTTTGTTTAGTATTATAACATGAATAATTTTGGATTTATTTTTGCATCTTTTACCATGGATGTATATGATAAAATAAGATCAAAAATATATTTTAAATAAAATGGATTAATACTTCATTTAGGTTTTGATTGAAGAAAAATAATGTTTCCGCCCGGGATCGAACCGGGGACCTTCCGCGTGTTAGGCGGATGTGATAACCACTACACCACGGAAACTAACGTTACATGGTGAACGGTGTTGTGAAAGTCCAGGATTCTTATGTTAAATGTTTTATGCTAAATTAAGTAGTAAGTGAACGTTTAAAAAACGAAGAGCTTAAATATAAAAATCAGTTTGCAAATAGTGTAGAAGTTATACATATAATCGAAGATCTATAGGTATCAGGGTTTAACCCTGACATAATCCCATTGATTTTATAGAATTTTTAGACTTTACCATGGCAGGTGCGCACTTGAATAAATTTGTACAATTTCGAAACAATTTTTTATGATGTATTCTTATTTTGTAAGAATAATGGCACATAATTATCATGTTTTTTTTCTTATTTTCAAATTTGAGATATTCCCTGTTATTCGATAAAAATATCTATATTCTTCTCAATTTGTACTTTCATTTGGAATTGAAATATAATTTTAATTAAAAAATGTTTTAAATAAAATTTATATTTAGGTATATCTTCAATTTATAAGAGTTCGGCAGAAACCAATTCTGTTTTGCCACATTTACTTCCAACAGTGGGAACATCGTTAGGTCCGTTTATCTGTATACTGTAGGTTTTTTTAATATACGTCGGATGTTTGTATGGATTGTGAAAGTATAATAAGCTATAGATTAATTTCTTTCACTATAATATGATTTAAGGTGAAACGATTAATGTAATGAAGAGTTTATAAATTTAGTCTCTGAAAATGCCACATAATATAAATCCAAAAAAGTCTCTTTACAAGAATCCTAGCAAACACACACAGTAACAGGTATTATACATATGAGCAACCTTACAATTTCGTACTTAAGGATATAATAGTCGTGTAGATCAAGTGTTTTTATGACAATTACATCGTTAAGTAAGAAATTCTTATATTGTCGATATCTAAATGTTTTTTGTCTTTGCTGAGATAACAATATTAAATATACAGGGTGTTCTGTAAATTCCGGACTAGAACTATACCATCTGATTCGGCCTGACATAATGAAAAAAATGATGCCAATAAAATAAAGAATTTTTAATTAGTTTTTGAGTAATTATGAATTAAAGATAACCAATGAGGAGCACGTGACAACTAATAATGCGCACTTGATTGGCTATCTTTAATTAATAATTACTTAAGAAATAATGACAATTTTTTATCTTATTGACGTCGTTTTTATTATTTTTTTCACGTTGAATCAGACATTATAGTTTTTGTTCGGGACTTATGGAACACCCTGCATAGGAAATAATCTTAAGACTCACCATGCTTTTGATACGTAGATATATAGACTATATGTATGTATGACGATCTACACGTATGATTAAAATGTGCCATTAAAAAAAAAAGTATCTAAAAGAAAAGACGTGTTCTGCTTTCAGTCAAGAATGAGCCGACCCGTTTCCTCGGGGAAGGGGTATCGTTCAAGGCAAAATTAATCGGCATTCTGGAAGTATCGGAAGCACGCGGTGACCGGATGTGCCAAGCAGCGCTGGCCGATTTGAAAATGGCAATTCGGGCAGCCGGCGAACACAAGCAACGGATTGCCGTGCAAGTCAGCATCGACGGTCTTCGTTTGCGAGACGAAAAAACGGGGGTAAAACAATACTTTTGATTGGAGTCCAATTTATTTTAAAATAGAAAACCTCTCTGATGTACTTTTCCAATGAATCGTGCTTTATATCTTTTTTGCACAATTATGTATTTTCTTGGCAATTGGCAACCATTGAAAAATATATAGGGTACATGTTTTTCCAGATTTTATTTTCTATAGAGATAATTAATATTTTTTAAATTATTTATAACTTTATATATACTTTTATTTATGATTATGTTGTATATGGAGTATTTACTAGTCGTAGAATATGCATGAAATCGTCGTTTGTTCCATCTCATTTCAACTACATATTCTTATTTATTTATAGACACACGTAGTTTTCGTGAAAAATTTCGTAAAAAAAGGCAAATACTGCGCATTTTTTATTGTAAAATGTATATCAATTATAGAGAAAAAGAGATGAACTGCGATTTAGAGAAATATTTTATGTCGAATAGTCGTTTGAAATGGTTCCAATTTTTTCGATCATTGATATATTAATGACATTCGTTTAACCAGAACTATCTTAATACACTTTATAATTAGCTTGAGGAACTGTGCTTCTTCAGCATGATTTGCTAGAATATCCCTGGACACGCTTTTTATGCTGCAACGTTTTCATCGATCTTCGCGAAGATTAAAATAAATATAATAATATTTTTATAGCGTAGTACTTTTTATGAACATGAATTACACGTGCGTGAAAATTTCACCTTGCCTTCTTGCGATTAGTATTCTATTCATTTTCTTCATAATTAATATACAAAACTTGAATCTTTTGATATTCCGCAGTACGGTGCATGTACTGTTGCATGAATATTTTTCATAAAATTTTGATAAAGTTAGAATTCGTTTTTAGTTATATATATATACACACACATTCATTCTTGCTATATGAATAAGATTCAAGAAATAAGGATAATATATTTCGAATAAGTTGATTTTTTTTTGTAATTAACACATTAACGACTGGTGCAAAAATATTAGAGTTTTTGATGCAATTTTCCACCATTGGACGTTAATGGGTTAACACGAAGTAAAATCACTTTTTTATGGCTCTGTACTCATTGGGATCTTCGCTTCAAAATTATTTAGTAGTTTGCAAACATTATACATACTATGATTTATTTTTCTGTTGACCATTAAAAATATGGTTTCTTGCCTGTACGTACTTTTAGAATATCACACGTTTTTAGCGTCCGAATGATTTGCGGCACCTTGCATGGCACTGTTGAAGATTTTAATTTTTGGTAAGTAAATCGAAGCTAGTCAAGCACATCGTTATATTTTTTCCTAACCGCACTGTTGTTTCCATCATTAATATTTTCTTTCTTTTCAGGATTGCCTTTATCATCATCCCGTTCACAAGATATCTTTCATCGCTCAGGATATGAGCGATTCGCGAGCATTTGGATACATTTTTGGCTCTCCCGATACAGGCCATCGATTTTTTGGAATTAAAACAGACAAGGCTGCTAGCCAGGTGGGTACTAGGTGTAATAATTACCTACAATTTTCATAAGCATAACTGCAAAGAATATGTAAGAAGAGGATCTTGTGCAATGACTATTGCAAACAACGATCTTTGTACATGAACGTAGGTCCGCATCTGGAATTTCGGATGAACGGCTGAATCAGTTCGCTCGAACATCAGAGTACAAAAACTAATTTCCGGGTGCAGATTATGTAATTGAAAACACCTGCAGACGTTCAGCACTTTGAACTTTCAAAGGAAAACATACACAAACTTGTTTTTGTTCACCGACAATTGCAAAAGCAGATAATACTCAAAGAAATTTTACATTTGCACAATTATGAGTATATTTAATTGAAATCATTATATTTTTGCATATGTTCAGGATTGGACAGAAATACGTCAATTTCTGATTTTGGAAACTTCATTAGAGTGTAAACTATAAACAAATTTTTATTTAAGTAACAATTCATTACCTGACCATATTTTACATCACAACATTAAACATTAAACATTGAACGACCGTTAGATGAAATTTTGGAGAAACAATTTTTTCATCTGTCTTGAACAATCGAATTTGAAAAGAGATTTAATAAAATTACATTTTGTGACTCCAGATATATAATCTGTCCCGAAATTAAAGTCTTAAAACGGATGTGACTGGTAAACATTCACCCTGTAGCTTAAAGTCTTATTACATTTAATTCTAGAAAATTGTCTCCGTTTGTGGAAGTTTGACAATTAATTTATGGAGACCAAAGAACCCTCGTAAGACGGAAAATTATGTTTACCTAAACTGAGAATCAATTTCGAAAACCGCGACGTACTAAGTCGAGTCGAATCCGTTCGAGTTGAATTGAGTTGTACCGTGACGACTTGGTACTCAGTACATTTCATCTCGTCCCCTTTTGAAGGAGGGTTATATGTAAATAATAGTATTACGTTGTCGGTTTGCTGGGCTTGAAACTCTGCGTTCGCCATAGGAGGTTGTCATCAGATTATTGCCAGTTCCCTTCACATCCGTCTCAACTGATCGACCGCCCTCGAATTTCATGGAATTCAAATCAGTTTCAATCTTTTCTACTTCCTTCTCCTACCATCTCCATATTAATCATCACCGTCACAAATGATTCCACGATCATTACTACTGATCTCTACCTTCAGTATCTAGTACTTAAAATCATGTTTATTTCTGTTTCTATTTGCTTTTGCGAAAGAGATAAAAATTTACTTTTAATTTTACATATATTCAAACTTGATCAAAGAATAGAACAGGATTTTAGGAAGAAAGTATTCGTTTAAAAAAAATTAAAGGTAAAAATTCTATTGGGATTTGTACGTATTATATAATTTATTTTTGGGAAAATTACAACGTTAATGTATCAAAATCGTTTACTGCGCAAAATATATTGTTTGAAGAATATTAATACAACTTTTCAATGATAGTGCCCACGTAGAAAAAGAGGAAGGAGAAAAATTTAGTGTTTCCGAAAGTGTGGTTAAGGAGTAATCCTATATTTTAGAAAAAATTTAAAAATGGCTTATGAAGTCTAAAACTATGGGCTTTAGTCGTAAGTCATATTTCCGAAAACGTTTCGTTTTTTACATTCTTCTTTCTTTATGCCAATGAAAATTTCAATAAATGTTTTCTGGGCATTTGTCGAACGTAAAATGACCGGTTCGAATTGACGGATGATAAAGCGTCATTGTCCAGCTGTACTTTGTGGGCAATCAAATAAATAGAGCAGTGAATTAGTCAGCGAGGTAAATAAGGATTCTCTCATTGGGAATATTGCAATACCAGTGACACGAAAGTTAATCAGTGGTAGTATGTAGCGTTTTATTCTCACAGAAATACACGATAAATCGTAATATTTTACACAACAAATGTTTGTCTTAAGTTTTATTTTTTTTATCATGTTTTTCGTGCCCGTTGTCTCTACCCAGTGTAATTTTTATTACACGAAAAGTAGGTTGTAAGAATATTATTAAGTAAATTATATTTCTATTTCAATATTTATTTTACTCCAAATCGGTGACTGTTATTCATAACTTACAGTGACAATAACTGCTTCCGCGATTTACCAAGTGTTGTAAATATGTACTGATATCGAAAAAGATGTTTAAATTTGCTATATGTATTTAAGACAATTGCATGGAAAATCTTTATGGAATATCTTATTATGCATATATTATCTCCGCCAATGATGAATTCAAAACCGATCATATAACCATGATACAGTGGTTACCATATTATTGAATTTGAATATAGTAATATACGGAACTGAAGCGTATTTTTTTGCACAGGTTTAGTCGAACTATACGTGAGAAATATGTTTTGTACAATATTGGTGGTACTCAATATCGTACGAGTGTTTCATATATCAAGAACGAGTATAATATCTGTTTCGACAATTGTCATTAAATCGTCAACCACGCAATAATGAAAGTATCATTAATGAAAGCACGCGAAAGTGAAATGTACCATGTAATGATCCGTATGATATAGTTGGATAGTTTCTATAAGAAATTAAATTTTATTGATGTGAATTCAAAAATTAGGTTCTTTTTCGTGTACCGTTTGGATTAATACTGAACTAATTTAAATAGTTTCCGTGGTGTAGTGGTTATCACATCCGCCTAACACGCGGAAGGTCCCCGGTTCGATCCCGGGCGGAAACATTTTTTTCCATTCATTTTTGTTTTGAAAGATCAATTTCATTGAACATATCTTTATAGTTATATAAATTTATTGATAAATCTAGCGTCAGTGCTATTATAAGTCCTTAATATAATGTGTATTTAAAAGACATTGCGTAAAATTACTGAGTAAGTTTGATGGGCATATGTATTAGGCTATCTTATTGTTAGCTCAACTTACGCCCATGATATTCACATTCCAATATTTCGCGTTATTACATTAAGTTGATTATTAATTTTGGTGATTTTTGAATAGAATAAGTTGTTTGTTTAACTAATAATTCAGCATATGTATTTAGTGTTCATAAACGATGTAAGGACAATTGTGGAAATTAAAACTTTTGAAATTATCAATGAACTCATGGTTCGAATTAGTGACTTTCGATAATACATATGTTTCCGGTTATCACATCCGCCTAACACGCAGAAGATCCCCCGTTCGATGCCGGGTGGAAATATTATTTTGCTACCTGATCAATGGTATCAAATTATTATAAAATTTTTTGGCGTTGTAAAGTAATTATAATATTAATAGAACATTAGGAAAATATTAAGGTTAGAAATGGCTTGTGAAGAAAACTAATCATTGAACGGGTCTTTACGTATCACAATATTTTATACGTTACGTAACTCGACGAATGGAACGGTAACACTTTTGAATGTAACGAGTGAAGGGATTACGAACGCACGCGTTGTACGTGAAGTTAGGTGTGAGCAACCTACTTTCGTATATGAATGAATTTACCAATTGAATTAAGTTCAGTAAGATTGCATGCAATGCAAAAATTAATGAACGTTTCATTTATGATGTTAAGAATGCTATCAACAGCAAAAATAACATTGTCACGAAACTCGAATCGCAAGCACAATTGAATTCACATATTCAAAAAAATTTATATATTTCTAATTTTACAAAAGAATATGGACACAATTATCGAAATGAATATTAACACACTGAATACTTTGATATTAAAGTTTGGAATTGAATAATTTAACGTAATTTTATAAATTAAAGTATTTCCATCAATTTATTTACCAACTAATAGTACGTAAGAAGAACGAGAAATAAGGACGATAATGGCTTTATAATATTATATACATATATGTAAATCATGGCATTACTATATACATGATGTTACCTAAAGAAAATTTGAATGCTGGATGAAAATACATTATACACACATACATTTAGATGTGACACATGCGTTATACCCATGCATATTTTTAAAACCAAATTTTTATTTTCTGATATGGGTGCTACCAGCATTATTAATGGAGGTCATTTTATATAGTTTGTAACGAACAGTAAGCTCGTGTAAATACGGTTAGATTTCTATCGTAGGTTTTAAACATGCATAAACTTACAGATTCACGCTTACGTTCGTTGGCACAGAAAGCATGCTGTGGCATTTTGTCAGAGTACAAACCCTTCACTAGATACTTGTTGACTAAGGTCATTCAGTAAAGACTGAACTTGATGCAGTTTCCTGAAGTCTCCAGTGTTCTATTATTCTTAGTAACTTAGTTTCGTAGGCTAATAATTCTTATTCGCTAAACATAAGTAACAGTGATATTAAAGTGAAATCACATTAAGCTCTAAATAATTTGTTTTTAGTTTGTTGCTGAGAGCATAAATATCAAGTACATGACATTCTTAAAAAGTGAAGTTTGAAGTTCTGCCAATTATAGTGATTGAAAGTAACTCAGACTTCTTACCTCACCGCAGTGATAATTGTTAATAATTTTAGTGAAAACTCTTGGTTGCGAACCAACTGTAATTGGTTATATGATAGATATCAAGTGGACGAAATAGTCTGTTTAGTACTTTAGTCTTGAATATTTCTGTATAAATAACATTAATTATTGCAAGCTCAATCAATGTAATTAGTATTATTTAAATAAGAAATTCTATCAGTTTTCAATTTGTTTATGAAGTCTCATACATTCTGCATATAGATTATTCAGCAGATGGTTGACGTAATGTTTATTTTTGTTGCAATAGGTGGTGATAGCGATGCGGGACTTATTTCAAGTTGTGTTCGAATTAAAGAAAAAAGAAATAGAGCTGGCAAAGCAACATATAGAACAAAATGCTATTAAATTCCATACGAGTGGTATTTTTGTGGAGCCAGCACCGGATACAAAGGTAAGGAAAATTATTTATACGTATTATAACGCTTGATCAGAATTCGCATTTATAATTTATATAATTATGATAGCTGTCATTGCATCTTTCTAGTCTGCTGTAGTTAATGAATATTGAAACATCAAAGTATATAGACATAGACATACATATAAAGAACGTTTTTCTTTAGTACGTATCAATATATCATCTAGATTATTATATTTCAGTAATCGCCTTTTCAACTGTGTTTATTTATTTAAATAATTGAAAATGATCGCGGATCTTGACCATGACCGACCATTATACCCTCTACTGCGTTACTTTCATATTGAATTAGTAATCGGAAGAGTAACTATACGGTACAAATGTTCTCATTAATTGCGAACCGTTATTTTATTGCTGATAAAAGCACTCTAATTATAGCAAATTGTTAAATCACTAAATATGCATATGTGTTTATGCACAAGATAACACATGCATATGATGATTGTAACGCACACGAAATCGAGGGAGTTCTGTGAATGGATGAGAAATGCATACAGCTTCATGTATGTAAACCACGGTCTCTAAACGTACTTTTTCTTATGAACATTTAACGGAAAGTGGTTTGCGCCGCTTCGGGAAATCAAGCTCATAGTTGACACGCCGACCGGAATTGAAACTAAGAAATCCAGCATGCTAATTAAAAGGGATATATATATATATATACACTATATTAAAAGGCGAGAAAGTGAAGCATTTGGGTAGATTCTTTAATTTTATTAATTTTATAAAAACAATGGGGGCTGAGTCTTCTTTGCCGGCTAAGAGGAATAGATAAATGCGTTTTGCGTCATTTGTGTAATTACGCTTTGGTCAAATGCACGCGTAATCATATAGATTAATTCTGTTGGCTTAATCATGTGTTTGCTCGATTCAGTTACTTGAATCAAGTAAGTTAGTTTGTGGGTGTTTCATGTGCAAGTAAGAATAGTTTGAAAATGTGTGTGAATAATTTTTTGAAAATTGTATCGTACGATCGATAAATTTGAGGGTCTCCATCTACGAATACCATATAACATTATACCGGTAATATAAATGTTGTGTATCATGTGCAACGTGTACGTATCATGCATCTGGTCAGAAAATAGACATAACTATAACTTTAGTAAATTCACGTTTTATGTGCTCAAATATTCGTATTTTCGAATTTTAAGCAGGACCGCATGGAACATGTTGATTTCAAAAAGGGGTGTGTATATATATAAGTGTGTGTGTGTTTTGTGACGGACACAAATATTCGTAAACAGAAAAAATTTGATTTTGAAATGTAAATAATGCAGTGAACTAAATTAAATACTTTTTTTTTTGAAAATGCATAACACAATCTGGTCCATGCGGTCTTAAAGGAGACTTTTTGTTCTCGGTTTTCTTTCGTTTCGTGTCCCGGCGACCATAAATATATTGTATTGTACACATCATTGATATACATCGAGCATAACAGTATTCTTTCTATTTGTTTTGCATTCTCCATTTATATTTTACTTTGTATTGAACACAGTAAATCCTTCAGAATTGTTGTTCCGCCATTCATTGTTTCTGTCTCTCTCGTCCCTGTATTTTCTGTTTTTTCAGTAAATTATTATATTCAACGTCGACTCTGCGACTCTTATTTCCTCGAAATTTTTGTCCAACTTATTTCTTCGCCGGGATTTTCGAAAAATCTCATTTTCTTCTTTGGACACTCTTGCGTGCGATTCTCTGTGACGCAATATTGGTTGATTTTCAGCTAAGTGATATTTGTCCAACTTTCGATTTTTGGAATCAACTGTTCGTCGCACAACTTTATTACAGTGTCGTTCGAAAACTGCACGAAAGTGAAAAATAGAGTTCGAAAAAAAGACTTCTTACACTGATTGTTGCACAGGGTGCGGCGGGTAGCGAGACTTCGCTTCATCGGAATCGAACTTTAAATTCCGAGATCGATAAACCCGTCGAGAGAAAGCAAGAGACGCAGAGTGGCGTGATAGCCGATCTTTTGGATCTGCAGTTCGAACTGAACTCGTTACAGCAGGGGATTCATCAGATGGATAAGATAACTCCTGATAATCCAAGGCCATCATCTGAAGATCCTTTTGAGACGGATCCTTTTGGAGATTCCTTTGCCAATATGAAGGTACAGTTAATAATACAATTTTCATTGCAAGATGAATTTTGACGATTTGTATCTCTGTCTCAATCTTGTTCTTTCATCGTTAGCATAAATACTTGTTTTGAAAATTCTTTTTTCCATATTTAATTACTAAAACGAAAATATTTGAATAGCGTTACCTGCAAGTATTCAGTCTCTCTATAAAAGAGGAGGTATTCATTTAACAAAGAAACTAATTTAGAAAGAGATGATAGAGCTACGATAAACGAAGAAATCGTTCGCAACAAGAAAAATATGGATTTTAAGACTTTTGTAAATTTTTGAGTATTTCCGTTTTTTACAGGTAAAAGAAACTGTTCAACCAATACTGCCTCCACCGCCATCTTCCGCGAAAAGGGGCCATCTTGAGCGGCAACAGACCGTTCCGGTAACGTCCTCCAGCTCTAGTCCAGCTACTATCTTGGCTAGCAAGACTCCACCTCCTCAGGGTCCACCTCAAGGTTCGATTCACTGGTTTGATAAGGAAACGGAGAATCTTTTCAACGAAGGTGAATTGTCTAGCTTGACAAAGAACTCCACTGCTGAGAACGATAAGGAAAACGTAAGTTTAGGAAAGATATATTATTTACATATATTTTGAAATTATAAATTTTATGTAATGACTTTTCGTTAACCGTAACTCAAGCCACGTCATTCTTAGGAACGGTGTTGTATATTTTTGTTGCAGGAATCCTCAAGTACCACGCCAAGTCTTCGTAAAAGTCCGCAGATTGATGTTTTTACGGAATTGGATCCTCTGGGTACTGGATTGATAAAACCATACGTCGACAAGAAGGACTTTTTTCAACATCTGAAAAATCCCCCGAAAAAGGTTCTGAAAGATTTGGTAACAACCAGTTCCGGTGATACCTTCCCGACGAATTTCAATGTCACCGCGGAACCAATTGAACCCGTAAAGGTTCAAAGTAGCGTGTTCTCGAGTAAGAATACGGATAACTTTGAAGAGAGCAATTTCGCAGATTTTGATAAATTCGACGAGAGCGAAGTACATCTGCAGAAGACTGAGTCACCGAAGCCTAAAAAAGAATCTTTTAGTCAGCCGCGTTCGACTATACATCATCAGCCTTTATCTGTGTCCTTACCTCCTGAGGAAATATCTACGCCTAAGGGTGTTCCCATAACTTACCCAATACCTAACACAGCAGCAACTATTTCTGTCATGAATAAAATGGAGAAAGAATCAGCGGAGCCAATCCAAACACTAGTCAGACTACCGAGCCCTAAGAAATACTTGCAATCTGTACGAAAAAAGGATTTCGATATCGATCTGGCTGGAAGTAGAGCACAATCTTTGGATAAACCTTTTCCCGTCGATTTTTCTGCCACCAGTGATTCTCCGGCATCTCCGTTAAGATCCTGTTCATCCGAAGCTAACTCGAGATTATCTAGTTCGAGTGCCGAACTAGAGATAGTGCCCGAACCGCCTCCTAGAGGAGCTGGAAGTATTCTCATTAATCCACCACCACTTCCGCCAAAGAAATCAACTGCCAGATCCGCGATAAAGCCACCACCACGACCACCGTACACGGAGGGTCACTTCCATTATGA
Source organism: Trachelus stipa (assembly GCA_036026315.1). Taxonomy (NCBI): domain Eukaryota; kingdom Metazoa; phylum Arthropoda; class Insecta; order Hymenoptera; family Cephidae; genus Trachelus; species Trachelus stipa. The sequence goes on from JAYRCB010000484.1 coordinate 37,195, forward strand.
CTTCCTTGAACGAGAGGAGACTTCACCTTCGCCAACGCGTAAGGAACAGAATAAAAGTCCATCTAGAGATTTGAGGAATCGATTTGACGATGACTTTAGTCCACCACCACCACAACTACCAAAAAGATCAGAACTTGTTGCAACCTTTCCTAGCTCCAAATTTGACGATTCCTTTGAATCGATGACTCCAACTACACTCTCTTCAATTTTTCAGAGCAGTTATTCGAGCAGGACCTCGACAGAAGTTAAAAGAAGTCCTAAGCCTTCTCTGGACATTACTCTTAGTCAACTGACTTCGTCAAATCTGGCTGAACTAGCTGGTAGCCTTAATATGACTGTTAGTGAATTGACTAGTCTGACTCTTCAGCAATTGACCGAATGTCTAGCTACGTTGTCGAATAAAGATTTAAAATCCGAAGAAAAAACGAAAAGTGATAAAAATGCAGAGTCCCAATCGCTGCCAGCTCCCACTAAACCGCAACAGAGTACAAAGATAGTGGAGACTTCTTTTATCTCTAGTGAGCATCTTTTCAAAGCAAATTTCGATCAGGAGATGAAGGACCAGGACAATTCGTCTACATACGATAAGTACGCTGTGTTCAGAGAATTATTGGAATTAGAGCAGCAGAATCAGAAAGTCCGGAAGGAAGAGGAGAATGAGGATCATAATGCGAAAGAAGAGGAAGTCAAGGTAAAGGTTCCTCCTAAGGAACAAGAGACTTCGCTAAGGTCTAGATCTCCTGAAAAAGAGATTCAAAGCGAGAACTCTGTAGAGACAATAACATCTTTGGCTAATTTGACTGTGCAATTACCGCCATTAGCTGAGGATAGTCTCAAGACTCAGTCCAAAGATAAATTTGAGGATTCATTTAACGAGTCTTGTGAGATAAAAGTTGAAAGTGAGGAAGAAAAAATGGATACGCAAGAGTCCAAAGAAGACGAAGGGGATGAAAAGAGTTTGAAGGACCAAATGGGTCTGGCCGCAAGGGATTCTGTTATATCGGATATAGTTTTAGAGTGTGAAAATGAAGATAATCTTAAAGAAAATAACGAGGAGAAAATAATAGAGACTTTAGTAAGCAATGAGCCTGAAAAATATATTTCTTTGAATAAGGAGAATGACGAAGAGGTGACAGAGAAATTAGAAGAGACTAATGGAGTGTCGACAGAAAAAACTGAATTAAAAGCGTCAAACTCGACATCTAGCGATAGATACGCCGCATTGCGGGAGATCATAGAAGAGTCCGAACAGGCAATAGATAACACTGAGAATAAAGAGGAACGAAGAAACTCTAGTCCTTCCGGTCAACCTGCTTCAAAGACTCTAGCCGAAATAGATCTTATGAGTCTTTTCTCAAGCCCACTACCAGCACCCTCTAGTCCGAAGAAATCTCCTACGAAGCAAGACGAAGATTTGAAAGTGGTTGCGATGGATATTTTTGAGGAAATTAAGATGCTCAATAGTGGAACCCAACGTAGCAGCAAAGAAAGTAAGACGAGCTCATCAGGATTCGAGGATGTTTTCTCGCCTTTTCCTGACACAAAGAACGAGAAAGATCCTTCGAAGGATGAAACAAACTGGGCAAAATTTGAATCAAACGTTTTTCACTCGGATAAATCCTTTGGAGAGGGACCTGGTTCTATTGGAGGTACGTCACCGTGGTCTCCAGATGGTAAGGAGTTTCATAAGGGATCGTCATTTAAGGGTAACGTTCATCGACACTCGGGCGATAGCGATAACGAATGCAAAGACGAAGAAGGAAGTGAGGAAAGTAATGGAAGGTTTCGCGATGATGGATCCTGGAGTAGTAAAGGTCCACGATACGAATATGGTTATGAGGAAAGATCTTATTACGAGGTTAATTCGTGTATGACAGATAAGGAGAGGGATTGTCGAAATAGAACGCGAGAGGGTAGAAAATCAAGAGGAGCACCTTGGACTAAAACTCCAAGTCATCGAACATCACGCGATCCTTCACCCTGGTATGAAGATGGAAGATGGGAGGAAGAGCTGCAGCAGCAACCATTGTCACAACAGCAACAAGCTCAACAGCAACAGCAACATAGACGCTATCTTCACAGGACGCTCCCTTACAAAGATCACGAAGAGGATTACAAGACTCATTGGAAGTGTAGACCCAAACAACGACCTTGGAACGGTGAACGTGATACATTTTGGTCTCATGATCATCCATCCTACGAGGAGGAGCGTGGTAAAAGAAGAATGATGCTTTGGAACGATGAAGACCGCGACCGGGATCGGGATAGGGAACGAGATCGCGAGCGTGATCGGGATAGATTCAGCAGTCAGGAGAGTATGGGTTATGACGATGAGGAGCGATGTTCCAGACGGGAATATGAAAGAAGAAGATGGGAGGAAGATGGAAGGTTTTGGGCTAGAAGAGGTCCTGAAACTGATTATCCACCATACCCTCCACGCGAGCCTTATCGAAAGCATGAAAGTCATTGCTGTCGGGATAGTAGGGAAAGACCTCACGATTATCCTTCTGGATGGATTGAGGAAGATTACGGAGTCGAGCATGTTGACGAATCCCCCAGGTATCTCTCGAGAAAAAGGCACTGGCCGAAGAGGCCCAACAGCGCAACTGATGCTCGTAACCTTGAACCCATCTATACCGATCCTAGGTCAATTTATGGCGTTTCCAGATCCGAATGCAGCGATAACGATTCTGATCCATATCATCGTCCACACAGATCCAGGAGTCGGGAAAGCTACTGGGGTAGCGATCAAGAATACGATACCTGTCCGGAAAGGTCTTACTGGTTGGAAGGGCACGAACTTAAGAATGAAAATCTTCATCATCGCAGGATGAACAGACATAAACGTAGAACGCAAGTTAAATCCCAGAACTCACCGTTTGAAGATGATTTTTCACAGAGTCTCGAGCACGTCGAGCCCGATCCCGATCCATTCTCAGCTGAAACAAGACTTCCAATTGATCAGGATATCAAACCTTCAGAACCATCGGCTCTGAGTCCCCGTAGTGGTAAAGACATACCAAGAACTAAAATGCACAAGAAATCCGGATATCTCGAAGATGATCTTACACCTACACCTAGTTTATCGGGCGAACCTTTGGAAAGACAAAAGATGAGTTCTGATTCGAAAATTATTCCCGAGGAAAGCTGCGTGCACACCAACAAAGATCCGCCTTCAAATGATAATTTTGTATCGGAGCATAGCGGTAGGGACTCATTTTTTAATGGTGATCCTCGCTTTGACGACGATGCCTTCACCTTTAAATCGGAGCTCGAAGACAATGTCCCAGAAAAAGCTACCACGTTGCCGCTCAAGAATTCGCGCCAGATGAAAGGCGCCAGCGGGAAGATGAAGACCGACCATTACATCAAGAAATCTGAGTCCGTTAACATATTCGTCAGGGAAAGCGATCCATTTGATGACGATGATTTTTTTAATTAATCTCCTACTAAGTTAGTGACCCCCCAAATCGACTGAATCTTATACGCAAATTGGGAACAGTAATGAATGATACTTCGCGTTTTTTTCTATTTTTTTTTTAATACAAAAAACATGCGACTGTCATTGTTAAGCATATACATTTTGGATTATACCATTTTCTCTTTTCTCCATTTTTTTTTCATTTACTATACTTTTTTGATACAGTAGCTTAAACGTAGTATTACGAAAATCTAAGCTGTACCAAGTATTGGTTAGTTTCGTATTGATCGATAAATCAGGTGGATGAACGAGATTGTTTATTTATTCAAAGCACTCGATCTTTTTCTTGTCAAAAACGTTGTGACGTGGTCGATTGATAATGTTTCTTAACCCATGAATACCACAATTGTTAAATTCTTGCCCTAAGCTCTGCGGTATTTAAGGGTGAGTTTAAAAGATAGTAGTACTTAAAGAGTAAATAAAAAACTCCAACCAATAATTATCGCGACCATTTCGAAAAATTTAACGACTCACCGTGCTAATTCGAAAATTTGAGGGAAATCATGAAATAAAATTTTTGCGTCTTATCTGAGACAAATTTATCCGACTGGAAACGAACATGGTGACGCAGATAATGATAACGTTGATAATAAGTGACGATAATAATGACAATTCGACTTGTTCTTCGGTTCAGGACCGTAGACGTTCTAGATTTTTAGTCCCCGTTTTTCATTTCTTTTTTTATATAGAAAAACGCGTATATTTGTACATAATCGCTTGAAGCATGAAGAACCGATGAGAGGGTGGATACGCAATAGCGAGTGATTCGCGGGGGGTAATAGTGGCGGGGACGGGTGGTTGTTGCAAAGGGGTGAGGGAGGGTTAGCTAGAGTATTAAACAGTAAAGGTTAGTGAGTGGCGAGATACAGTAAAGGGTTGAAAGGTCAACACACTTCACTATCCGTTTAATTAGCATTTGCCATCGTATAAAGCGACGATTCGTTCGCTATGACGAGAAACAGCAAATCTAGCACTTTTTGCAAAAAAAAGATAGAAATGCAAGACGTACCTTCAAAATATTATTTATGGCGATTTGTGGAAAGAATACAAAACAGAAAAAAGAAGAATGGATTAGTATTGTGGAAGAGTTAAAATTGCGTTATTTCTGCAACATACTGTCCTGGATCACTGTATATCCGTAGATCAGATTAAATATTTTCATTTCATGGAAAATACATACAAAATGAAAACATTAATTGGCCCGAATAAAAACACGCGCAAAAAATCTTGCGCTTGATTATTGCTAGAAATTGGAAATTCATCTTTCTGTTTTCTGATCTTTATGATCTTCTGATCTTTTCACAAAATGAGAACCGATCCAAGTTTAGCCAATGGAGACAAGAGATCAAAGTGAATCGAATGACGTTAAGAGATAAATGTCAAGTCGCAAAGTATGTTTTACAAACAATCGAACTCAGTCGGCTGATTCTACATATAACGTTTGACAGTGAATAAAATATCAGAAGCTTAAGAACTTACGGCTGGACCAAATTTGTGTTATCATCTGCAGTATTTCTACGACAGAAATATGTTTCTGGGGGCCAACTTATTGTAACTTTCAATGAATAAAAGTCCCCTTAGCCTTACTTTTATCTGTCGTAGATTGACTATAGATAGTTGTTTCATCAAACGACAAAGGCGTAGAATCATCCCGTCTATTAATCAGCTAAAAACAAAGAATTATAACATGAAATTGAAAGAAGATTGTCTATAAATTTGGCGATATCTAAGATTTCCTCTACAATATTAAATTTAATGAAAATGAAAAACGAGTTTTGATGTTTTACGGAATACCAATTTCTCGAAATAACGTATCGTGGAATGAGATCCATAATTATATACAAACAGGGTGATAACCGAAAAACATGTGAAAAGTCATTTTGAAGAGGAAGATCCAGCAACCCATATCTCAATCAGTCACTAAAATGTGCATTTTACGGCGAACGCTCGACAGGCAGCTCCGGCACTTTCGCTATTTGTGAAAGCCCATGATTACTATTTACGCAATTTTGCCCGATCATTACGAGTATCTTTATGGAATGTTTTTGTTAGAAGTATGCGAACTTTTTACGTGGGGCTTTTTATCCTTTGCACGCCAAGAGTTTTGAGGTTTTTGAGATTTTCTGATGTTCGTATAACGCCAGTCGTCCGTTCGTCTTTGGTTTACTTAAAAACGCAAAGGAAATTAAAGATATTTAACGATATATTAATATATTGTATATTTATTATTATCGATTAATTGATTATATTTCCGATTATTCTCATTTCATAAATCGGATAATCGTTAGTAAACCGTATCTCAAGATTTATTCTGTTAAATTAAACGACGAATTATACACGAAGTTCTGCGAAGTAAAAACTTTGAGTTCACGTGCAAGCGATTTAAATTTTATGGACTGTATCTTTCGTTCCTTAGTTTGTAAATTCGTTTCTTTCCGTGCTTCGAAGGTGATCCATTGGTTAATGGATCTACAGCTGTGTGTTGAACTTTGCGTTATAATTGTCAAAAATAATTATATGCGCATTATAACGCGTGCGTTGTGCCATAACGGGAAGTTCAATACGTCCTAGCTACATTTATTCATGTCCATAAAATGCTTCGTTGAGTTTTCTTGTAGACGCGAAAAATGAAGGATTCTATCCTGCGTGAAACTCTGACATTACCAATTATTCTGTAATGTTTCCAGAACGAATATTGAGGTTGGAAAACTTTTCTATTTTGAAATGTCGAATGGATATTAGATGCTGTGTACATGCAGATTATCCACCGATAATTTTCATATAGAACGATAAGCACGGTTTCGAAGTATTTCATCTTATTTGTAAGATCCAAAAATTCCCGGCAAAAAGAAGGCTGTCATAATTCCTCTGCCAGCAGATTCCTTTGTCGCAGGATATTATTCCTTAAAGACAACGCAACTATGATCGAGAATGTATGAAAGTGACTCTTCTGTATGTGAATAAATTATTTGGTTGACATTAACCATCGTCTACTGTATTTATACACTAAAACGTTTCTAATGTAATGCATATCACAATCCTTTAATTTTTGTTTCTGTGCAGGTGTCAAAAACTTACCAAAGATCCTTCGTATGCCTAAATTCCTTGCCGCTTGGATTCGATCAAGGATTCGATACGAGAAGCTTTGTGCAATAAAAAATAAAATATTTCTTTGTTAAAAAATGCCACGATAAAGCAAGTATCATAATTGTCGTTGTAAGCGTCGCAAGGTATAAGCGTCTCATGTATGTAGGTACGCGAGTACCTACCCTCAACGTCAGAACGTGAGTGTCGCCAACCCCCAGGAGCATTGAGGCACCCTGGTGTACCTTCGCAGTCCTCTGCGCGCCTTGATTTAGCTGGCGCGCACAATGCACAATAAAAGAGCATTAGATCGTAGGCTTTGTTGAGCCGTTGCCGCGACTTGGTGGCACAATGGTGCAGTCGCCACTCGGCAGGAACACTCGAAACACCTGGCAAACAAGGAAACAATGCACACTTCCCTGCTTCGACGGGATTTCGCGCATTTGGGGTGGGCGCGCAGGCTAACAAATTATCACCCTCGTCTCTCCTTTCTCCTTTCTCTTTGCCATTTTTCCTTGTGGCCCCCGTTACGTCTCTTACTTATTCTTTTTCAGTTTTCTTCTTTACCATGTAAGTACGTATTCTTTTTTTTTCACTTCGAATAAAAGCATAAGAATTTCTCAGCTAAGAGTCTCCTCGAGGATTTAAAACAATTGCGAAATATACCATTACTGGTGTAAAACCACTTAGCTCCATTTTTAATGTGTTTTTTGAACTTACAAATGTTTGATTGCAAAAACTGCGAGCTTCGCAGTCTAGCTGGCTAAATAGGACATTTTATTCTGTTAAACGGATAAATCTACCATACTGTACGTTTATTGATAAAAGATTGCTCAGGCTGACAGGTGATTGAGAAAAATCTTTGGTAACTAGTATACAGATTGTAATATTATATTCGAAACTCTAATAAAGAATGAGGAATAAAATTATTTTGATGTTTCGATTGTATAACGTTGCTAGTTTCTAGAATATACGTAACGCAGTATGGCAACCTAACCCGCATGTGCTTGTGCTCGGTACTTCTGGCAGAAAAGTACTCGCGTCCTGCTCGCTTTCTAAAATGAACGAGGTAAAACAGGGGCGAGTGCGAAGTAAAGAGAAAGAAGCAAAGAGAAGGAAACGAAGGAGAGAGAGTGACAGTGAAGTGGCTCGCCAGAATACAAAAGGCAGGCGAGCGAGGGAGCGCAGAACGCAGGGATTACGAAATGAACCGCACTTGAAGCAAATGCAACTCTGAAAGGCCACGAGAAATGTTTATAATTGGGATTGTTGGCTCGTTGTTCGACAGTTTGATATTTCTGAGGGTAGTAAGCAAAGAGAGGCCACATTAAACCTCCTAACCATGGGGGCGCGTACTAGTACTTATGGCTGGCTTAAGATGCATATATGTATAGTATAGTATAGTATAGTATAATACACAATGGTTTGACGCGGGGGTAACAAACGCATAACAAATTTCCGAATCTTTCACTATAATGTATTGACTCTATGAAAACCGAATGCTTATAAATGTTGAACGTAAATCAAATTACAAGAGACATTTTTGTAGATATGCGTGAAAACTTATATGTGACTCATAATGCAGGGTAATCGATCCTGAAAGCGGTATCACATTTTGCGATTGCGAATTCCTAGTATGTGCGAAACATTGTTGTATGGTGTTTTGAAATAACATATTTGTTATGTATCAAGTGAACTGAATTGACTATTTCCGTAAAAAAAAAAACTGAATAGAAATAATGTAACTGAGAAAGCATAATTGTTATTGTAGTATTCAGCTGTAGCTTTTGAAATTGTTAAATGTTGAAATATTGATTATTGATGGGTCACAAGTAAAATGGATGCAAAAATTAAGTGTGGCTTATGTATGTAACTAAAGTACGGTGGTCTATTTATATGTTCAAGTAACTCTTATTCCAATTATAAAGCATTGCGGTAACTTAGTTTGCCATGATGCATGGTCGACTATCTCATGTTCATGTTTTATGGACTAACATTTGCTAGTAGAAATAAAGTTTACGCGTGCGCATTTAAAAACAAAAAGTCGTGAATATTTGCTAATGTCATGGTCCAATTTAAATCTAAAAATTGTACGTTTTCTAGAAATCTGAATTTTATTCATTCTGAAATTCATTTCTAATTTCAGGCACGGTGTATGCAGGGTGTCCCAAAGTTAATAAGCTGTATCGTTTAATGTTAAATTCAATAAATTCTAAATAAAAAAACACGAGTTCTTTTTCAAATTTAGCTTCGTTTTCGAGATAAGATAAAGTTATAAAAATTACCAATAAATACACTCGAAGGCAGTCTGCAATCAATGGACTGTTATCGCTGCTTAGATGCCAAACAATTTTTGCGTCGATGTTTAATTTATTACAATTGTAAACATTCTTATAGTACATTCCTTGTTCTTCCTGAAAAACGATAGTCTTTCTGATGATATTTACCTAGATCAAGTTTAATAATTTAAATATTAATGCAGATCTCCTGTTATTGGCTAAAAATACATTCTTCTATCATGAGTTCTATCACGTGGAAATGCGGCCTCTAGCCAATCGTCCATGCGTTTTTTATATTTCGTCACGCGATCAGTCTCAACTGCAGCCGGCAAATAACGCAATTTAGAAATTTTTGTTCGTTATAAATTATAATTGCAGTTTAGTAAATCTATTTATTCTTCAAGGATCGAAGTTAATAATTCTTTGCGTAAAGATACCATAATCGGAAGGTCTGTAAAAAGTGTATACCTAATTATTCCCAAAAAAAGCGACCGAAGGGTTGTTAATGGCAGGTGGATGAAGTTTCATCCGCGTCAAATTGATCCGGTGTGTCAAAATCGCGTCCAAATATAAGTGTGTCAACGGAAAGTGAATTAAGGTATAATTCAATTGTGTTTCAAGCGACACCAGTTTCTTTTATTATATCCAAAATACAACCAAGCGCACATGGTTGAAGCAGTAGGGAATGCATAGATATTATAGCCAATTAATTATACCTATTCAACTGCAAGTAAAAAATGTTTTTAGCAATTACCCCGAAAATAGCTTTCAAGCTTCTCAGCTTTGTAGTGAATAATGTAAAAATTGCGATGCCAAGTACTCGATCACCATGGAGATAGACTCCAGTTTATCAATATTCCATAAGCTTGGTAAAAATGGATAAGTGTTTACCGATCCTTGTGCAAGTGAGCCTTCCATCTTGTTCACATTTTAGCGACTGGAATTCTTGTCGTGACATTAGCATCGCATTGAATTTCAAATCGGTTCAACCCTTCACCTCGAGTGTTACCTACTCAGCGGAGAAATGAAATTATTAATATAGTCGTATGTCAAGAATATTTGAATATCGATGACGCTCGTGACGTTGCTTCGTTCTGACCCAAAATTCCAAAGAAAAAAGAAAAGGAAAACTGGAATCTATAAAGCTCAGGAGAAAGAAAGTCTGAAGGACTGGCCAATGCGAGTTGCTGCGTCAGCAAGAATAAACGAAGCGTCTCTAAAAGGATCGCATTTTCCCCATCGTGTACATACACGGTCTTATTTCTCTTTTGAAAAATTAAAAATAATTTCTACTCATTTTTTCCGTCATCGATTTATCCGCGGTGCCCAAAACTCTCTCTATGATTAAATCTATTTATTATTGATTATTGTAGCTCTTAAACATACAAGCACATTGTGATTAAATATTTTTTATTTTTATATGTATATGAATATCATCCATAAAAGATACTTCGTGCAACAGGATTAATAGTCTTTTACGAATTTAAGAAATCTCGAGTTTTTTATTACACAAACGATTATATCATTTGTCGATACTGTAAATGTGAAGAAAGCCAAGATCAATTATTATTTATATAGCCATCTAACTCTGATTGCTTCACATTGTTACGCACTACCTTACGAGATATCTGGTATATAATTAAAGATGCACACGATCGTATAATCCTTTTTTTCTTCAATTTCTAACTTGCTATATTTTAATAGAAACCATCATTACACTCGCGAGTAACTTGCTGTCTCGCGACGGTATTCGCTATGTCAAGAGACTCTGAAGAGGAAAATGGGTTGAGCGAAGGAACGAAGAACCGAAGTTGTACTTCAGGAGGGAAATTTCCCAAGCAGTAGGTATGCTTAGGAGAAATAGGTAAGGAATTAGAAGAAGAAGCGGATGAAGAAAAGGGGAAAAGTAGGGAGGGTGAAGGAGGAGGAGAAGAAGAAAAAGAGGTACGAGAGAAAGCTTTGTACTCCAAAGGGAAGGCGACATCTTGAAAAGGTGCAAAGCCGACAGTATTCTTTGTAGCGGGTCTAGCCAGCTTGCCAAAGACCTCTTCACACTTTTTTACTTCTTTACTGATCGGACAGTAGCAGTGGCAGTGGCAGCAGCAGCCACTGCCTTATTTCTCGAGCCACAGTCACCATTGCTGTTTGACACGCCATCCCCCCTACGAGGCTCCCCTATGTCTTTCACATAGTCCGATCGTCATCGTGTGCAGCCTTCCCCTCTCTAGCCAACCCCTCATCACCGCTGACCATCCCTCACTCTGAGAAATTGTCACATTGCCCCTGCACGTACACAACTCACCCTAGTAGCCGTCGTTCGTCTTCTTGTCGACGCTCACTGAGCTCTTGAGTTCTCTTTGGGGGCGTGATATTTACCAACATCCAAGATGGCCGTAAAATCTTTCGAACTTTTGCCGAAGCTTACGCCTCTCATTTAGATTTTCTGTTTTACGTCCGTATTTACGTAATTAACTGACAAACGCTATCACGTGGCTATTGTATTTTAGGTACGTACAATGGTAAGTGAGTTAGTACAGAGAACATTTAATAACTATGAGTTACGGAGAAAGTAAAAATATGAAAATTGTCGCAATATCAAGCCTTACTGGTATTTTTGAAGCATTATTGAAGGAAATACTTTTTTTCTTTCCGTTAGAGCAGACAAGGTAAAGGCAGTTTTTATACAACATTATCGATGTAACATAGATTTTCGAAACTTGCAAATTAAATCTAGTATATCTATATCTATTTAACAGATTGTATTGTACGAAGGAGTATAAGTGATACATGAAACAAAATGCCAGATAAACCCGTATACATATTGGATATATTGAAATACATCACAAATAACCTTTATTTTACATATCTGTAATGTTTTGGAGATAAAAGTGGTAGCTACAATTCATTGTAAGGTAAGAGCTTAAATTTGTTGTATTAAGAGAAACAAACTTTTTCTGAGTAATTCATTTTTGACGTGCAAGCAAGGATCTTATCATCATATTGAACACGAGCATGCGTTTATTTGCGATTCAATTACAGCGTTAAAAGTGAAGAAAATATAAGGGAGTTTTTTGGAATTGAAATAGAACTATAACCTTCATTAAATTATCCTTAATGTCTATGGGAATATTCGTTACAAAACATTGATACGTGGTTAAAGTTTGTATTTCAAAAAACCTATTAAACCGTATAAAAAAACCAGCCTTATTAATTGCACCTTTATTCGTATTTTTTTAAATAGTAACATTTTTGCATCTCTAAGAAGCTTTAGGACTGTTTTAGTCGATTTATAATTATTTAACGTTACACGATACTAATTTCATTGCAACTCAACGTAAATCGATATAATAAATGTTTTCAGCTAATATTACCATGAGTAACAACTACATGGTTATTAGGGAGCAGCTCTTTCATATCTATGGTAAGACTTACTGAGTTAAATATATAAATTATTTTATGATTAACATACAGTAATTTAACAAATTTATAAAACTATATTTGAAACAATAAAAAATATTAGATAATAAAAAACTTAAAAATAATAAATATTGTAATGAAAATTACGGAAATTCGTAATTGATATACCGAAAATTCATTAGTTTCAATGACTGATCTTTGGTGTTACGACACTACACTACTTAAGTAAGCATTTATCTTACTAGCTACACATCTTTTGTAGCTTTCAGAGTGGCATAATGATAATTATTGTCGTAATTCCCATAAAAAATAAAATTTTAATTAGATCGGTAACATAATTAATATAGAGTGTATATTTAGTATAATAGTGTACATTTAACTCTTAACTTTGAAAATGAAATTATATATTGATAAAGAACAACCTAATGAAAAGAATATGGAACAATTTGTTTCTCACTTTTAAATTGTTAAAACTTGAAGTTTAATTAAAAATAATTCATATTCCGTACAATACATGGAATCACTGACTCGGACATTACATTCGTATGTCCCTATTAGTGATACGCTTCTGCACGGGTTATGTATGATTCAGTAATCCGGTCTAATAAGGTGACTTGATACAACGAAATGTATAAGAGTATACCTATAGTAGAATAGCGCAAATCAAATTCTTTCCTCAGGTATCTTATGGGTTTCCCTGTTGATTAGCAAATTGAGTGGATTTTTTCATAAATTCCAATGGTTTATTGACCCCTTAGTTCTCTTTGATACAGTTTCTTATCCTTAAAAAATAAAGGAATAATAGGGCTGAAAAAATAAGCATTTAAAAATGCGGGTTAAATTGAAATAACGGTATATCTACTATAAGAATTATTTCTAAAATATTTCGCGAGACAAAATAATCGTAGTCCACGCAGTGTGAAAAAAATACCTTAACCTTTGGTTATAAATAAAAGAATATTACGTCGAAAGTAATTATTTTAGTGACTCCGAGAAGCAAATTGAACAGACCCATTTCCGCAGGCGACGTATGTGTAACTGTTGGCAGAGCGCGGATGCGCGAAGGTTTAACGATCATCTTTTGTTTCGAGGCGACGATTCTATTGGCTTTCTTTTAGTAGATACATGTACTGCTACAACTATCACCGGTTTTCCAAAAACTTGATATTTGTTATTTGCTTTTCTTTTGTAGTCTAGTATATGGTTACATATCGAAATAGGTTTTTAAAATTTCACGTGCAATATAACGTATAATGCAATACTCCTCAGTAACCTTTTTTTTATGTTCCATTTTATGTTCCATTTACATATAGATACTTACGCAAGTGTATATTGCATAAATAAAAATAGCTGGAATGACTTCTAAATTCTATTTCAGTGAAACTATAAGGCTATACCCAAATTGGCCAGTTATAAAAACACGTCAAGTCTAATGCATCTGCGTTTGTTAAATATAACGAAATACTATCATTAGCTACATACAGCTAAATATATCCAATATACCAAATAAAACTTGAAAAATAAGGAATCAATCAAGCTAATTGCGTTAGTTTTATCGTTGCTCACCCATTGACTTCCAATGCATGTATATATTGACCCACCATGTACGACTGTAAAGAAAAAGAAAGAAACGAAGAATCAGGAATTCAGGATCCAAAAAAGGAAATTTCGGAGTCCACAGTAAAGAGCAATCGACTCGAGTCGTAAGGAATCGAATCGAACTGCGGCACTCGTGGAATCCGCAATCCGCCCGGCGATTGAATGGCGGTCGTCTAAGCATTTCTCCCCTAGTCATCTAACCAGGATTCAAGATTGAGGAGATAATCGCTCGGTCGGTAATACAGAGAGTTCTGTCTGTCCGTTTTCCCCTTTTCCTCCTTGGAAAATACAGTGCCCCCTCCCAATGCCCCCCCCCCCCTGCTACCTCATTTTCTGGAGGCACGATCACTGCTCTCGTCTCCATTCTTCCTCCCTGTCATCCACTTCTCGTCATCCTATCTTTTTGCCTTCCCGTTATCCTGCGTCCGCGCTCCAGAGTCCTTTTCATCCAAATCCTCTTGCTAGGAGCTCGTCGTGCCCCTAGACCGACACACAAAAGAGCGAGGCAATGCCCGGAAAGCTCTGAAAATATTTATATTAAATGGCTTTGAGGGCGAGCTTTCCTCCTGCAAAGGCGAAGCTTATATTAAAAACTGAGTGCTTTCATCGTGATTCGTTGCCATGGCGTTACGCTATTCTTGAGACTGACAGTCCTGTTGAACAATCCTGAAAATATGCGAATTTAGAAGAGTATTGTGTGAAATTTTGAAAATTTTATTATGATCTTTTCTCACGTTAGAGCGACAATGGTTAATGCGCAAGCGCGAAATTCTTTTTTTCCGCGGATCAACTTGACACGGAAAACTCTGTGCCTCCAGCTACATACCTACGTCGTGCTTTCCATCGTAACCTAGTGCCATCCGTTTCCAATACAATGTCTGTTTCACGCGTTCCCTTTTCTGTTTTCATCTGACCAGATGAGGGTAAACTATATTTGTTGGATGCATTTTTACAGAAATTTCATGACACCGATAAAGACACTGGGTGTAACTCAAAGAGCTTTTGCGAAATGGCAAGTATATGAAGCCATGAACCAATTTCACGATTTTTCATAAATTCATTTTTATCTGAAAAACGTAGTTTTGCCTTTTCACTTTAAAAGGTCGTTTAGTACAGAAAATACATATTTTGTATATATTTTTAATATATACCACACAATGAGATTGAGATTCGGGATCGCTGTTATACTAAACCAAAATAACAATCGTATAATGTTTTTAAACAATCAAAAACTATTCCATCGTATAATACAATGATACAATATGTTAAATAGCCTCTTCTATTAGGAAGTAAAAAAATGAATTGTGACTTTAATTTTTCTTATTTCTAATATCATTACTCCACTTACAAAGTACAATAATAATAGTCTCTTATACAGACTAGTTTACACCCACTTATATTTATATCAGTAACTAAGAAATTAGTATTCGGTTTTTCATTTTTTATATGTTAATTTTTTATTAATCGTGTATTTGAAAAAATATCAAATATTTCTTCACGTGCTCGCATCACTGATTTTCCGAGAGTTTCGACGATATTGGAGTGCGAGCTGCGATATTTCACTAGCACTGTGAATCAAACTTCATGTCTGCAGGCGTGAGATTTATTGAAATCCCATCACGATGTCAAAGGCAAAGGAACTTACTGTATTTCTTTGGTATGGATCGTGGGAATGATAAGGGGACTAGCAACTCAAGTAATCTGTTCGAGTTATTAGGAAATGCCTTCGCGATAAACATTCTTCTTCGCTTTATCGAAATAATTCGAATTCTTAGTTGTGTGAACGACATTCGCGCTAAACAATTCCAACACGAAAAATACTATCTTTTGTCAATTCCGCGTTAATGGAAAAAGTTTTTGTTACTTTGTTATACGAGCGATTTCTAAGAATTCCATGTAGCGGCGATGCCTGCATATGGAATGTGTGTCGTTACCGACTATCAAGTAGAAATATGTAATTACTAATAGCTGGCTAGTGATAACGACAGTAATAATGATAAAGATAATAATGATTATTACCATAGTATAACACAATTGGATTTTCTTGACAGTCAGTTGATATCATTCCACTTTTTATTTGCACTGTCAGTAGAAAAATTCGCAAGTGCACTGATTACCTGTTCCAGGCATGACTGTATGCAACATGCATACAGAGCCTTGTGTAATCGCGAACGTAAAAAAAAACCAACGTGTATATGTATTTGCAAAAAAATAAATCGTGTACCGAATGCAGATAAAAAAAATAATATTTTCAGGCAGCCATCATTTTGGAATTAAAAGTAGCGTAAATGCGAAATTAATTTTTTTCTCGATAATAACTAGTGCCTAAGATATATAGTTTACACGATACTCACTTCAAGTATACTTGTTTACTTAGAAATTTGAAGTGACACTCAAATGAACAAAAATATCGGAAATAAAGAAACACAGGAAAGAAAACAGAACACAGTAAACTGATTATTACTTTCCGATCTTCAATCGTTAGTGTAGATATTTATGATTAACTTTTAAGAGTATCAATAGTAACGCACACATACCGCACTTAACACGTTCTCACAATGAGTTTCCATAGTATCATCAATTCTAACTGCTCTTTCAGGGTTTTGCACGGCGAAGGGAAGATTCGAAAGAGATTTACTCTGGGACGCGGAGTAAGTGCAATAATACCGGATTATTTGCATCGCAGTGCCGTGTGTGCGAGCAAACATAATATTCGCTCTCTGCCTTCTCTGTGAACCGATTCCCCAGGTAGATATATCCTATATCCTCCTATCCGCTTGCCTGGCTGCCTGCCTCGTTCGCTATCTATCTGTTCATCCATTCGTCCGTCGATCCACCCAGCAGTCTACACTGTCTCTGTGTACAACTACGCGTAATACAGATTCTATTTGAGCTGCCTGGAGGGGTGTCAACTAGGTATACGCGTGGAGTGCACTGGCGTGTACCGTTTCCATGACCGATTGGAAATTCATGAATATTTTTAAAACATAAAATTCGAAGTTTTCGAAATTTACGAAAAATAATTAAATGTTAATTAATGATTATGAAGTTTAGCAAATCGGAATGCCAATAAATATCTTGAAAGTGAGGATATTATGTTTTTCTTGTAGCCTTGCAATTATGTAGAATATGAGAAAGTAACATAAGATTACGATCTTTATTTTATGATATAATAACTATATGTAGTCGAATAATAAGTAAAAAGTTTTATTTTTAAAGAAATTCTCTGCTGTCAGCCTCGTATGGTTTTGCGTAAAATTTATATTACAAGGTACAGCGTACATAATTTTCTATTGTAAAAAAAGGAAGTTGAGTGGAAATAGATTCCAACGTATCAAGTAAATGGTCTTAGTATGACAATCAATATGATTACGTCGCGCTAAGACGACTCTGAACGTAGATAACCATTGGTTCTGTATTACCAACGGCTCTGTAGACGGGTGTTTCTAGTATCAACATATTGGAGTTGCGGCGTTGAGAATGCGAAGTACGAATGAAATTTGATCAAGTATGCGTTCTAAAAAATCTGAAACTGCTGAATAAGATTGCTGAATCTAGAGTACTGTGCAAAAGAAGAAAATCTTGTAAGGAATATGAATGCAAACGGTCGATTAAAATGGCAACATCGAGTTAAGGCATCCTTTAATTTCACCCTCCTCGAAGATTCTCTCGAGCAATATCGACGGGTTATTTTTGTTCATGAATACGAAACCATTATACCTACATTCTTTTAACGGCATAGAGGCTCAAAGCAAAGCAGCTCCGTAGTGCGACAATTTCATCCTCGCGTAAATATAGGCAGGTATACTCAGGTACAGTCTGGTACAGTCAGGTACAGCTAGAAAGAACCTTTATCCATCCCTATATTTTCCTAACTCTGGCGCCACCAACACCGACGCCCTTTTCCGAGTTACCGCACAGAGTTGGGGATGTTCCCACGTAGTAGGGGATGCCTATGCCCGCCCTCTGATCCGCCCCTGAACGAACAAGGCCTTCGAATCAATTCGCAACTCTGGCACTACCCTGCTCTCTACCCAGCTCAACCCTGGAAAATCCTGCGATTCTGTTCTTGCGGCAGTTACCCTCGCTCCCATTCACCGGCAACGCGTTCATCTTCCTCTTGGCTCGTCTGTGTGATAGGCGGCGGTAGGGGAACGAGGGTCCTGGCTGCTTTGTATACACACTGTACACAGCAGCCCAGGAGAGGGAGGCACGTGATTTTGATGTTTTCAAAGCGAAGCCCACAGTGGCCTGCAGGGTCAACTCGACGCTCGCGCACATAGCTACCCCTAAATCGTGATTCCCTCTCTCCCTACTCTGACTCCCTTATCCCCTACTAGGCACGCCGAATCCTCTCCTACACCCCTACAGAATCCTTCTGTCTCTCTATCTCTATCTCTCTCTCTCTCTCTCTCTCTCTCGCACGCTCTCTTTCGAAAAGACACTTGGTCCGTCTATCCCTCTCTTCCTACTGGTTAGTCTCGCCCCTGGTCCAGTTAAGGTCCAACGGAGCTACCACGCTCTCGAAATCTGCTTCCTCGGCCGTACAGACGTCTCGAGCGTCGCGACGTCTAACGTGAACATTACTCGACCCTCGTGGTCACACGTGTATCCCTTTGACGTTCGGTTTGTCATATGGATTTTGCAAAAGGATTCATCGTCAGGGACTATCGGTGCAAGGTGAAGGTTATTCTCGCGATGACGTCCACTTCCTGTCTTTTCGTTTGCTTTAGCAGACGTAATATGTAATGATTCTTATCATTTAATCGGTATACTGTACCGTGCTTATCGGTGTAATCTCCTTTATGAGCTGTGAAACAGAAAGACACTTTGTGAAAGAAAAATTGTGTTAAGAAAGTCGGAGGCGATGTAAACATCATTTGGCATTGGCCATGTAAAAGACTCATCGGACGAGAAGGAGGGGATAAGGTCGTTAAAGAGACGTAGTAAATATACAGCTTCTTCGAACGAGGTAAGCTTCAGGGTGTACTCGAAGTGTAGAAGACTGGGAAGAAAAAATGCGTTATCACTGCGAGGAAACAAACTATTGGCGTAAGAGGACGATAGTGCAGAGATAACGACTCGGATGACAGTCAGCTCTCTGAGTTTGCCGCAGCAGGAAAACGAAATGCACCGAGACTTTATCGTTGACTTGCCAATCGTATTCTTCAGGAAGTACGACCTTGTGGCTACTCGAGCGAGCTCAAGCTAAAGCGACTTGGGAAGGACTCAGGATCCGTTTGAGACTCGATGTCTAATTGAACGCGCGTTGCAACCTAAAGATTTATTCGTTACGACGTAAGAGTGTTCGAGATGAGATCAGATATTCATGGAAAAATGAAATCGATTGTGATTGTGAGGATGGCGTAATTCGTTCGTGAAAAGAAAGAAAAAAGAAGCGTAACCAATGATGGATATGGACTCGATGATGATGGCGAACGTTTCGTGTGACGGTTGCATTGACAGCGACCGAGATTCCGACAGTAACAGTACTATAGTGGACCCGGTGAGTCTAGACAAAAACGAATTGTCGCCACAATCCTCGTCGAGTCCTCTGACCCCGACTTCGCCGGTACCAGCCAGGAATCGCAACAGAGCCTTCAAGAAGAGTTACTCGATGATGTCTTCGGGACAGAAATCAGGGCAATCCTCGTCTACGTATTCCACGGAGAAGATGTCTTCGTCCTTGATAAAGCCGCCATACTCCTACATAGCCCTGATCACCATGGCTATTCTTCAGTCGCCTCAGAAGAAGCTCACCCTCAGCGGGATCTGCGAGTTCATCATGTCCAGGTTTCCGTATTATCACGACAAGTTTCCTGCCTGGCAGAATTCCATCAGACACAATCTCTCGCTGAACGACTGTTTCATCAAGATCCCACGGGAGCCAGGTAATCCTGGTAAAGGCAACTACTGGACGCTGGATCCTCTCGCAGAGGATATGTTCGACAATGGTAGTTTCCTGCGACGAAGGAAGCGCTACAAGAGGCCCCCGCCACACTACGTCCTTCGTGATCGTGCAATAATGGCGACTTTCGCGATATGTGGCGAAAGAGGACCTTGTCCTGGTGGAGGGCCTCCGAGTGCTATGCCGTACCCCGGTGCGTATCTGTCGCCACCGCCTGGCCTACCACTTTTGGACTTTCCTCCCGGTGCTTTGGAGGCCTTGAAACTCGGCGGATTCCTAGAGCCACCTCCGCCTCTATACAAACCCGTGCCGATTTCGGCGCCACCGATCAGACAGTTGAATCCTCCTCCAAGGAGCAGCGTCAGCACAATGAGTCCGACGTCTTCTTCGGAGAAGAAGAGAAGCTTCAGCATCGACGCCCTCATCGGGAAACAGCAGCACGTCAGTACGGAGCAGAGTATCGGTATCGGTGGAGGTGTCATAGCTAACGGTGGCGGAAGTGCTGGTGCCGGAAGTGGTCTGACTGTCGGAGTAGGTGGTCTTTTGGATTTAAGGCGACCGTCGGAACATCGTGAAATCCGAAGTCAGGCATCGGCGTTCTCACCACTTGTTTAATAACCTACAATCAGTGTCAGTGTCAGCTGATACTCGAGACTCTCCTCGGACCTTCAAGTGAGTTCCTCGTTGCTCCTCAGGAATCCTTAGCCGCGTCATCATCATATTCTTCTTCTTTTTCCCTCTCAGTGGCTGAGCTAGCTCGTATACGTAGCTTAGGACAATACGCAGGGATAGTGAGAAACAGGATAACATTGCGCCCCGAGTCATTTCAAGAACGAAAGACAATAAAAGATATCAAAGGTATTAGAGTATCGTAATACGTTATCCTTGGACGTTTATGAGGCTAATGTTGTCGAGAAAATAATTTCGCTAAATCACTTGAGAATGATCTTATGATATTTTGTGATATCAAAGTCCTCAGAGAAGTCTTACGTAAGTACTATGGAGATGCAATACACTCGAGGAGACGTTAACGAGTAGCTAGAGAGTCAAGAAAAAGTTTATGAAGTTTTCAACATCTACTATGACAGATGCGACTCTTTATTTGCCACGATATTAACTGGTTGTCATTTGTGGATCGAAATCGTGTTAGACGCCTTTCGGGGAACAGTCGTAATCGTTCCCATTCCGCCGCATCTGTAACTATAAAAGCACTGCGCATTTCAGTGTCAGTAATAATACTATATTCGTTCGATGATGTTCGGTTTACGTTTCTTCGACTGATGATTATATCATACGATACATATGAATTCTTTGTGAATTGTGTAAAGCCCTGTAGTAAATTGCCAGATTCATCCAGTGTAAAAAATATACCTCGATCCTCATACACAGAGATCATGTATGGCGATACTTGGCGCAGATTCGAATGAATCTCTGAATAATTAATTTTTTTATCGTCGTTGCGCTGATGAGTTTTCTTTCGTATCTCAAAGTTTGCTTTAATTAATAGAGAAAATAAAATTTAAGTATCGAAGTTTTATTTAGTCTTCAACTTCATTTTTTTCACTAACATACAAGGTGGGCCAATGGCATTGGATCACTTTAAATAGTTGGAAAGTTAGTGGCGCTAGGGAGAATATTTTTTTTCTTTCTAATAAATCTTACGTAATGTAATGGGAGGCCGTCGTAAGATGATAATGATCTTATCTTCGTCACAGGTGCTCACGAGATATCAAAGTCATATTCATTTTGATAGATGGATTATTTTAATTCGTTTTCGTAAATCCATTGATCCCGAGCAGTGAATTGCAGCATTTTTTCAAATGCAGTTTTCAAATCATTAAATGAGACGGGAAGGACCCACTTGTGGCTAGCTGATATAATAGATCTAATTTCTCTTTAATAGCGTGTTCACTAAATTTTAAATTTATATAAAAAGCGAGCAAATCAGCCATCAATGTTTCTCTATTGCATCGGTGGTAATGGTTATTATTTCGAAAACCTTTCGTAAAATTAAATTTCATCCGTTATTAAAATTTCTAGTCAAATCAAGTTCAAAGAGTACCTTGAATTCAGATCGTTGCATTAGTCTTAGAAGACCTTATACGACGATGAAAGAAAACATCGATCCACTTAAAAAGCTATGGACAACTTTGATTACTCGTAAGCATTTTAACCTATGCAAAATGAGCTGCCATCGCAAGACAGCCCAGTTTACACGATGTCAATTTTATTAGAGAAAATGTTATGCTAGATCCAATAACTTCAAAAGGATTTAACGTGGTCAATGTTATTTTTTCACCTTGTTTTAGGCGCATTTGTAATAATTAGTAAAAATTAATAGATTTTCTACAGTCGGCAAACTGTCTCCTATATATATATATTTCTTTTTCTCAAAGTGGAGTCCTTCTCAAGGTTCGAAAACTCTCATATTTTCTCGGCGGATTATTTTATTTATACGCGGTAGATTAATAATAGCTCTGTAAATATAGCTTTTACGCCAATATTTGCGTAGCACTTGATTTTTCCTGCGCATTTTTTCATCGGACCACCAATGGCTCCCGTTCAATTGGCCATGATGGACCAAGTGGACGCTCAGTGTACATACGATATGGTAATACTAGGTCTAGCAAATATTCAGAAAGATATTTGCGTATCTACCCGTGCCAACATAGATTATGAAAGCACGCCCAAAACAAAATTGTAACGAGAAAGTTTTAATATGATACTTTACCGAAAAGGCAAATATTTTTATTTAGAATAGTTTTTAAAAAAGTACGTAAGAGCTCTTGCAAATTGTCGATCACTCGATTCAATAATGTTTTATTCGATTTTTATTGAAAACTGAGTAAAAAAAAGTTTTATTTGAATTATAAATGATATCAGGAAATTCCTTTAAATATAATTTAAGCTGTTCCAGAAAATAATATTTTTTTTATAGGAGAAATACTTCTTAATCTCACGGAGTGACGAAAAGTATGTCATTGTATTATAGAAATTTGAAGTTCACAATATTAATACCACAGGGGTTAATTTTGAGCTCATTATTTATCTCGTGGCGGATTAAACAATGCATGTAAAATAATGTATCATAATTTAATACTTGTTTTTATTGCGTGTTAGAAGAAGACTTTTAGTTCAAATACAAATCTTTCTTTTTAAATATATTCGTGGAATCTCGAATTAATAGAATTTTCAAGCTTTTCAAATTTCATGACCACACCAATCGTGCAATCTTAATTTTAATTTTACTGACTTTCATGATCACCATTTGATTTTTTAATGAACAGTGAGTCTCCTATAGCTATTGTTACGCGTAGTGGCTTGGAAATAATATGTAATATAAAAAAATATCATATTTGATATCATCGATAAACACACGACTTAAGATTAATGCGTGCATCGATGCCAATGTATATTTAAAGATATATAAATAAATACATGTATACATATATAAATAATATATATATATATGTTCTCGACACTTTTAGAATTAAGGATTGTGTAATAGAATTAGCTTGTAAGACACACGGTGAGAACTCAACTGCGTTAGCGTAAGAGAGGGGGTTAACCTGGTGTAAAAGCATATTTCTTGCGTAAAGAGTATTTTATTTTACTAAATCATTGCGTGTCATTCGCGTTCCAATTTTTACCAATAAACTCAGAGATCTTCCAAGATATTTATTTTTTCGTTATCCCATAACGTTTTTAACTTTATAAATTGTCCAAAGCATAATGACGTTTTTATTATTCTTAAGAGGATTAGGGACCCTTATTAAGCACGATTTCTAAAAATAAAAAATTATTTAATTTTAACGCAATATTTATACTGCCATGCACTAGACGAAATTAATTCCAAGTTTCACAATCACAATTATATTATTCTTATAAAAAATAGATGAAAAAATTATGAAAAATTTCGATTCCAATTGTTTATAAGTTGTGAAAAGACGGTGCCTTCTCTTATTAGCCAGTCCTTTTGTTTTCTAGTTATTATATCGAATAAAAAGTTTGGATAATATTAACTGTGCATTGGTTAACAAAAATTGATTGGTTTCCAATAAATTTTGTTTGTATCAAAGATTTTAAATTTATTGAATGAATTTTGTGTTATCTCAACTTCATCGTATACTTGCGATAAAAATCATTTGATTCAGTTCATTTGAATACTTGTAAATCAAGTAAATAATGTACGTTTCAAGCTATGGAAATAGTTGCTTTTATTGGCTCATATGTGCATTGGAGAACTACACGTGCTGTTCCTTTGAAATGAAATTTTATTGGAACGACTACACACGCAGGCAAAAAATGCATATATGTAGGTCGATTCGAAAATATTATGCCTGAAATAAATAATTCGCATTATATTGCGTAATATAGCAAACGCTCTAAATATTCGAACTGACCTACGTACTTTATGCTGCTCCAAAAATTGATTTCAGTATTTTCTCACTTGACTAGTGGTCGTGTTTAACCCTTTGAGTTTCAATGACGCCTGTCCATGTATACGCATTGTAACTAAAAGATATTTAAACTCTTTAGATTTTCATGAAACTTGGAGTCTAATGGTTTCTGAGGTTGCTAAATGCGAATCTGACTTCAGATTTTCAATGTTCAAAATGTCGGGTGTAAAATAGTGAATCAAAATTACAAAAGTTGAAAATGTTTTCGGATTTCTATGAAACTTGGTATCTTGAGGTTTGTGTGGTCGTTAAATACGAAGTCTGATAACATAATTATTTATACCCTAACATTAGCCGATAAATGTACATTGTTTGTAATGATAACGCAAACTATGATCCCGAAAAATCCAACAATTTTTGTATTTTTCATCCGATATATTGGACGCGTAATTTTGAATTTTTAAAATCTCAAATTTCGAAATTTATTTGAATTCAGCGACCTTGAAAAGTTTAAGACACTAAATTTCATCAAAATCCAATAATCTTCATTTTTCGTGACATTCTTGGTGAAATTCTTGTATTTTAGCGTGACACTCAAGGGATTAAATAAACTTCGTATCCTGTTTCTTATTCGCAAGCACAAGATTGAGTTTAATCAATTAATTTTTTTTTATTTTCTACATATCTTTTCCCAGTCCACGTATGGCATTTTTCCAAAATGATTTTAAAAGTAGAAGAAAATAATATATGGCATGTTTCGGCAGATATTCCGTGTTCAATTTGAATAATTAATTATTTTCACAAATCCAACCTTAAAAGGGGTCCTTTTAAAACATAAAATAAATTTTTAAACGTTGTATCTTGTTTTACATATGCTCATGTTAACGTAAGTTATTTTAAACAAAACACCAGCACAGTTCCAACTTTACTTTTAATTTATTTTTTTAAATGATGTACCTGGTTTGGAATATGTTAAATAGAATCTAAATTAATGAATAGAGCACGGATGAATATATAATTGATTACACTGCGTGCATTGAATTTAATCATTTTTGTCCGTGCCCAATGGTACACAGACTTCGTTGATTAAAGTGTTAAAGTCAACTCCTCTTTGTACCTCAATTAAAATAATACCGCAATCGTGTATGTGTAGTTATAGATAAAAGACCAACTGTACTTACTGTTGGTGAAATTATTTCTGTAGAGAATAGTTTACGTGTCGAAGTGATACATTTATAATAATTAACAATAAAGGATTAATTAAGCATTTAACCGCTTATTCAATCAAGCCCGCCCATTGCATTGAAATGAAAGTTTAATTCATGACAAACTTAATTCGGATGAAATTATAATGCATTATTAAGATATAATGCATTTTTTTCAGACTAATATCAAACTACGTTTTCAGTTCCTTTCATTGAATATACAACAACAACGCAAAATTAGTAATAGATTGGCAATTCAAAAATTCCAGAATGATTCTTCGTTCCTGCTATTTGAAAAAACTTGTCTATTTTGAAATCAAGAAGAAATTATGAAAATGTTCTTTTTTTTTGAAAAAATTGATTCGTCTATAAAAATTATTACAATTAAATTGAAAAAATTGAAAATGAATAAAAACGTATAAAAGTAAAAATTGAAAGGATCAGGCAAATAAAAAATCTATGGACGTATTTATGATCTATTAACAAGGGTAGATGTTTATTAAAAAAAAAAAAAGATATATTGTCGACTGGCTGGCTGGTGTCGGAATTGACACGAAGGGGAATGATAATGAGTGGATTTTCATAGCGCTTTAATCCCCCCTCGAGATTCTAAATGGTGATACGAAGGCAACTCTTGACGCTTAGGGGTGACTATATTGCATTCCTAGATCGTGATGAAGATAACCGTTGCTCTCCAGCCCTCTACCTTTACTCCCGCTCTGTGATCTCGACTCACGTGAAAAGTTAATGGAAATACCGTCGTACGGTAGCAAACAACCACAATTCAGCGTCACCACTTCTCGCAAAAATTGCACAGAGCCAACCGTTCCACGTTTCCATTGTTTCACCAATCCTCTATCCCTTTCCCTGGCGGTCCTTCAACATTACTGACACATAGATATTCGCTTAACGCTAATAACCCTTTTTTTTAACAAAGCAGAGAAAAACCGTTCAGAGATAAATATTCGATTTTTGCCTTTAAAACTTTCCTTAAATATCAAGATTTCCAAGAGTAGATTTCATTATTATTCCCCTGAGACAATTCAGCAGAAAAATGCATATTAATAAAATAATTGTTCTATAACGATGAAGTAATTCGATCTTTTTACCTTGTCAGTCGTCATAAATCAATGAACAATTTGCCAAAGATTTTTATTATTGACAGATTATCAACTGCTATCTAGTAACATTTGCCTGGTATTGAGATTAAAATTGGCAGGATCAATGACACTGTATACCGTACCCATATAACGAACCTCTTTCCCATGTAGCTCTTGAATCATCAATGATGTCTCCATAGTGAAGGACATTATTTACCGATGGATGGGAAATTAATGAGAAGCGGGACGCGGTGGACTCCCCGATGAGAATCCATGAACGCCTTTAGGTACCTTACGGGCTCATATACGTGGTGACAATACAAACCGAAACAAACACTTACCGGCACGTGGCTGCCACGTGTCCTTCAGGACATATTACATTCCAAACAGGGTTACACATACGCAGCCACGCTCGATCTACAATTAACAATAAGGGGTGTTTACTCGTACGAGAAATAGACGCAGTCGATGATCATCATCGTCCGTTAAGGTGTAGTGAATATTTTTAAGAAAATGTCTACTAGTCCGGAAGACCAATGATTCCTAAATAATTAATAATACAAATTAAAAGATTGACTCCTCGTGTGAGTGTTCTGCTTTGAATTTCGTTTTCTCATTTCAAAATAAAGACAATTCTTAATGCTTTCCTCGTGTCGATTTACGGCAGGTAAAAAGTACGTTCTCTGATCGCATCGCTGTAAGATTGTACTTCAATAATTACCGTATATTAAAATTACGAATGAACCATAATGTCGTTCCCGTATTGTTCGTTATATTTTTCAAGCAATTTATTCGCAGTTTAAATCGTGTGAATAAAGTGTGGAAAATTGTCCAAAAGATTGTATCTCGCGATATAAAGAGAAAATGGAAAAACAATGGTGCTCGAATGATTGCCGAATGAAAATTATCGAAAGACCAATACCGTGGCGCGTTTATCACCGTCTATGATATTCATCGTTTCCTGCATAATTATCGGGAGATAGGAATCATAAATTACATTGACGTAATAGCTCGTACATTACTCGGTAAAGGAGGGAGTGCCGAGAGGTACGTGTACAGGTGCAGCCACAATCGAAGGACGAAAGGCACTCGAGTTTTCGATTAGAGGTGGCTATCGGAATTCGATAAAAACACAGATTGCTTTTCTCTACTTTTCCATTTTTCTTCCTTAGCTATTGCACGAGACTGGCTGTTCCCGCTCTTTCCATCCTTTTATCCTGCGGTATATCCGAGGATATATCCGCCGGGAACGAAGATCTCCTGGAATCCTAGGGATGAGGATGCTCCGGCTTCGAGGTAGGGAGAGCAGACAACTAGGTAGCTTCGAGAAATCGATTCGATTTGGAAAACTGTCCACGGACCGAGATTGCCGAACGCGCTTCGTGTTTACTGCTAACTTCTTTCATTAGTTTCCATCGTGTTCGCCATGTTGCTCTATTTTTGTTTCTTGACATTAAAGAATGGCCAGCATTTACAAGCATGAGAATGCTTAATTGGTTGGGTCAAATTATATTGAGTTGAACTCCCTTTTTCAAAGTTGGGTTACATGGGGTATAGGGTGTATCCCTTTAAAGAAATAATGACGTCACAGGAATTCCATATATGTATATATATCATGATTATCCTGCCTATAACTAATTTTAAGGGTGGCTCATCTTGCCCCACTAGGCTCGTCTTACCCTACCTCCCTTACTGATCAGTTATTACGAATGCGGCCGATTTTTTTTAAAAACGCGTATATTCGGGCTACTATATATTTATTAACGTTGCTAAACACTTTTTGGATTCTGCGTAAATATAAGTCAATTAAGATCTTTGCGGTGCCATGTTGACTGCATTTGAACATTCAATTGCAGTCTGAAATTGAAATTCACTCCGTGTAATGCATATTCTGATATACGAACGTCAATACCCGAGAACGACTTGACAAAGAACGTAGGAGTCTTGCAAAGAACAAAATGTCGAAGGAAAAGGGGTCAGGTGTCAGCAAAAGGTGTCAGTCGTGCGGCAACCTCCATTCACCCCTTCCGTTGGGTCACATCAACTACTAGGATGCCGATTCTCGAAACGTTCCTGTCACAGGCAGTTTTCAAACAAATAATTCACCACCAGGGCACCAGACAGACTATTTATTTTAGTGTCAATGGTAACTGTCCAATTTTTGCAAAGCAACCTGAATTATAACATTATCAAACAAAACTTACCCTTCGTACAGCTTAGAAACATTTTCGCAATCATTGGTGAAAATGGTAACGCAGCATTTTCTTTTTTTTTTTTTTTTTTTGAAAAAAGTTATACAATTTTCACAGTCAGAAGAAATTTTAAAATGGAAATAAGATACGTTGATTAGATTCGTCCAGTCCAGTTGGATATTAAGTTTGCGAGTCTGTCTGATGCAAGAAAGGGAGCTTATGGAATGAGGGTGCGGCAAAACAGAGGGCTCATAATTTTTGAATTATGTAGTAGGGAAATGGTTAAAGAGTTGCGAGTCAAGGTAAATAGATGGATGAGTAGATAGACAGACGGATCAAGAGTACAAAAGAGAGAGAGAGAGAGAGAGAGAGGGTGGGAAGGGGGGGGAGATACATAGTCAGACTGTCACAGGAGCGAGAGAGTTAAGAATATATGTATAACGGTATATAGATATAGCTGGAGCCCGGAACACAGATTCCTGTAGCTACTTCACCTCATCCACAGCAATGACCAATATTATGATAATTCAACCCTCTCGTGTACCTTCGTCCGCCCTCCGGCGGCCATGTTTGCGTGGGCGTGGTTTTTCCGGTTTCCTCGGCAACGAGACCGCGCGTTATCCAGATATCGACCTGGACCATCGGAGGGTTGCTAGGCTCCCGCCCGGGAGGGAAAATGTTATCACTGCTTTGTGGTGGCTAAGATAGCAATCCTCTCCCTGTCTCTACGTGTGTCAGTGATGCAGGAGCCGGAATCGTACTTTGGTACACGGGAATTTCCAGAATGTGTGTGTACCAGGGATGATATTAGATTCTTGGGCAAAGTTTTCGCACAGCCGAAGTCTCGAGAGTTGTATTCTCTCTCGCTTATGAGAATACCTCGTGTTTCTCTTCGACTTTCGAAGGAACTCTCGGATTCACGCTCGAACGTTCTCTTAGCTTTCTCTCATTCGTCTATCCTTTACGGCACGAAATTTACAGTAGTTTCTTTTCGTTAGACTATAAACGAAGTAGGATCTTCCTGCTATTTTCATATTTCATTTTTTACTTTCTGACTTGGTGGATTAGAAAAAAAAAGACGAGTCGACCTAAGTCTTGCCCCAATTTACGTTAGGCAAACGAATCTTCATTCAGAATTATTTCTTCGCTGATAAAAGCAAAGATTTTTTTTTAAAGAATCTCCAGTCTTGGTGATTGGAGAGTACTTGGAGTTACGTTAAATACGAATAACGAAAATTAAGATGAAAAGTTTCAATTTAAAAGGAATGGAGTGAATGAGACAATTTTTTCCAATTGATTAGCACATTTTAGAGGTACCTTATTCTGATAAGACTACGATCTTTTTTTTGAATTTGACAAATAGTATATTAGGCTTATTGCTACTTTTGTTTTTCCTCTTCGTCGGCCGTCACCCTCTATAGGGGGTACATTTCGGTATAAACTTGCTTATAGCTACTCTATAATATTAGATGATTTTGAATCCCTATATAGGGTAGTTAGCAAATATGAACAAATATCAAAGTGACTGACATGTTGGAAGAGCTTGCTTTGAATTT
This sequence comes from Trachelus stipa, assembly GCA_036026315.1. Lineage (NCBI taxonomy): Eukaryota > Metazoa > Arthropoda > Insecta > Hymenoptera > Cephidae > Trachelus > Trachelus stipa. The sequence continues at coordinate 67,416 of JAYRCB010000484.1, forward strand.
TCAAAATTTTTCAATCCAATATACGAATTTAATGTGGTGGGGTTGGTTGGGAAATGGTGACATTGCATTTCACTTTCTAGTCGAGACATAAGTACTGGTCCACCCTTCGAATGGGAATACGAGTTTTTCGAGTCGAATCTGCGACACTTTATTCTTCCGCGTGCTGGGGGGGGGGGGGGGAGGGAGACGTCAGCCATATGTCTATTCTTTCTCCTTCTTAGCGGAAAAACGTAGAAAAAGAGTGTTTCAAGAGAGACAAAGACATTTATAATGTATAGGTTTCTTGGGAAGATTCAGGCGTGTGTCTCAAAACTTTCGCTCGCCTTTGTCTCCTGGCTGGAGTGGTTTCCGGAAGAGTAATGCAAGAACAAATCCGAATATCGGTACGGTGACAAATACAAGTAAAAACTTACAGGCAAAGTTGTCGTTCTCTATCCTATTGCCTGATGCGATTCATTCTTCTTTTTGATTAAATTTTTTCAATTCGCTTAACGCAAAAACGTACATTTTATATTTTATTTTTTTTCCAACAGTGTTGTTTCATCGAGAAGATTAGATATTAGGTAGTTATATACATATACATTTTACTTAAATATATATTTAAAAATTATTCACGCCACCTATAATTCAAAATATTATCCTTTGGAACGTATACAGGGTTAGGTGTATAACGATAAATGTTTTCTACATTGAAATAAGTTCATAATATGCTTAATCATTAATAATTGTGTCTGCAATTGAAAATCATAATTTTAATTTTTTTTAATCAATTTTTTTAAATCTTTTTTCTATCAAAGTATTCTTGGTGTAATTATATTTATATGTAATAGATTTGATTCATTTTTATTTCTTATTCATAAAATTGATGATAGTCTTCAAAGGATACAAGTTTTTAAACGGAAGACAGCAAATCAATGTAATTAATACAAAATTACTGTTAAAGTATTTCTGAAATCATAAGAACTTAATGTTGCAGTCATTCTTTCTGGATAAGGGAATTTATAAAATCAAGTTAAAAAAATTAATATTTTAAGCATTCGATAAAATCGTAAAGTTTAGTAATAATAAAATAGGGGTATCCTTACCACTAGCGGAATCATTTAATATATTTATTTTTATTTATTCTTCGTATACCTAAAAGTGCCTAAATTTTGTGTAGTACTGGATGCATAAAAATTGCATATTCACAGTTAACACCTAGCGACTAAACAATGATATATCAGCGCCCTGAATTACTTGAAACAGAGATTTCAGAGGCTCAAATTTTGTACAGGTAAGTGCACGTCTCATATATACGTAGTACCTCGAGATAAGCAGAACATTCGATTATGAGGGACTGTCGGAAGAGAATCTAAAGGGAGGTTCTGAGGTTGGCCGCGGGCTGTGTAACTTCATGCAATTGCTAAGCCTAAAGTTTAAACATCATTACGCCCCCAGGCCCGAAGCAGAACAAAGCCGATCCAGTACGCACGGACAAATTTAAATCTCACTAAGCTCGACCATTAGTACGGAATGTAAACACTAAACAGTGCATTAAACAGTACGTGTGGGCTATTTCACCCTAGTGAGAACGAATGAGCTAACGCGAAACCAAGTGTCTAGTCCCACGGGGATTTTGGGAACAATCTTCGGTCCCGTATCTGCCATGTTATACCTATACGCACGTTTACCGTTCTCTCCCTTTTGTGAGTTTGCTTATGGAGATGTTCAATACTGCAAGATGCCTGATACATTATTTGTACTATGTAATAATACGGAACCGCGCTGAAGATAATAAACGAATTTTACAAAGAAAAGTGATCCAAATTAAGTACAGCAATTGGAAGGCAAAGAATATGCGGTAAAATCGAAAAATTTTAAACATGTGCAGATTTATTTTATTTGAGGGAGTATTCCACTTTGAAATTTTTAAATAGTTTTTTGCTTCCTTGATAGATCCGAAAGAATAGTCATTGAAAAATACTTTGAAAAAATAAAATCCGCAGAAGTTTTATATGGACCCGACATTGCCGATTAAATATTTGCCTTTAAACACGTTTTTTTCATATCGACTTTTTTTCACCTAGCAAAAGTAAGAAAAAAGAAATTGGCATTCCATTCGAGCTTAAATTTTTACACAGTACTCTATAGCTTACTGACTCTATCACGTAGAAGAAGTAAATTATAATCTTAATAATTTCCTATTTTTTATTGAAAATTGATTATAAAAAAGGGCAAATTTGGATACCTTTTCTCCACTAGTCGCCATTTTGTTATTATTCGATTTAAATTGTTAATTCTTCTAGGGGTGAGAATTATACTCGTATTAATAAAGAATTTTACACCACTTTGTGTGTCGGATGATTTTACGAGAATGTAATCACCTACGCCGCGATGGGTCATTTTTAATACTGCTCGACTTTAACCCCTAATTAAATGCACTAAAAAATATTTTTAAAAGTTATAATAAAAATTGCTTGTGTAATCTAAGATAATGTATATTTTAGTCATAAAAAAGTTTGTAATAATATTCTTATCCGTTAAAATTGAAAAAGTATCGTGAAAATTAGTTAAAATCCCGGCCTTCAAAGTGGAATAATCCCTTATGTAAAAAGAGGATTGGCAGCCCGAGAAAAAAAAATGATTATATAAAATCAGTTTAAAAATTTGTCTCTATCTAGCCATATCTGATCACTCTGATCAGATATACAATTTTACATGAATTCACTTTGAAAATGTAAGTTCTATATAAAAAATATTTTTAAAGGGTAGTTTTATCCATATATGTGTTTATTGCGACTGTTTATTTATTGTATTTGTATATAATTTACATTTTCAGAGTGTATTTTTATAAAATTTTAGTCCTGATTATATACAATTTTATATGATTACAAATAATCATTTTTTTCCCAGGAATTTTCTGTCTTCCCCTATTTCGCAGTCAATTACAATCTGTATATATTTTGGAATATAAATGCCTGGCAAAAACAGTTTGTTTAGTTTGAATAATGTTATCAGTTTCTATTATTTTGTAAATTGTTGACACGGACCTGCTGTGCCCGTTCTCGAACAGAATTTATCTAGGGCCGATAAACCTCCACGCTCCTAGTCATCCTCCGACATATACATATACATATATAATATATGTAATTATTAATATTTTCTTGTTATACTTTTTACAGTTTTTATTATATATATATAAACTGGAGTAAGGAATACTTTGGGAACGAAAAAATTAAGGGACGTTCACAATAGCAAGCTAATGTTTAAAAAAAAAACTATTACCTTGGGTCATCACAGCATTGGAGTTCTGAGCTAACCTAACCTAACGAAATATTTCTAAGCCCATCAAAAATATTGGATGCCTAACATTGGAAAAATGTAATCAAATTTGGTATGACAGTCCGCTTTATGGTCCTCAAAACAGGCATTACGCTGGAAATTCTTTGGGGGACGATCCGCAAAATAGCCACTTGGTAAATAAAATCGTCCCCAAAGTATCCCTTAGTAAAAATTATACTTTTATAAACTTATATTAAAAGTTCTGGTGGAGCAAATTTCTAGGATAATTCCGATTAGTAAACTCATAATAACAAGTCATTATTTAGTTCTTCCGACTCATAGACCCGAGCGTCCGGTGAGTGATAGTAATTGCTACTGGTGCGTTCAGCTAGTTCGATGGGTGCAATAATAAAAAAGTGAAAAATTACATAAACCACTGACTTTTCATATACCCATCCAACTTTCATACCGCGGTATGTTTTAGAATGACAAAAATAAAAATTCCAAATCAAGTACCAAGTGTGATTACTAAGGGATCGAAATCCTGAAAGCCGGGAGATGAGTGTCCAGGAGCTAGGATTGAAAATCTGGGGCCAAGGGAATAAAGCTGCGCGACTTTAACCTGTTAGGCATTAGTGGCGCATGATAGGCGCCGCGGGTGGTGCTGCGATGAAATGAGAGTGGCTGTGGGGAGGTCGAAATAGATTGAGAGGATCCGAGGGGTACGAATGAAACAATTAGGGGTGCGTGGACTTACACTCGAACGACCACCCCTCACGCTTCAAGTACTTCCCGAGCATTCGACGACACAGCGAAACCTTTGCCTTACAGCTACTTCACTATAGTATAGATTTATACGCTTCTTCCACGCTAATTCAAATATAGTAACCGGCCATGCTATTAATTTTTGACGTATGTACTATCTATTAATTACTTATTAGGATTCCTAGTTAAATTATCTGCATGAGTATAGCTTGTGTATAGTAGATAAACAATTATCTGTATATTTAAAATGATATTGATTCACATTGTCATTGTTTACAAAAATTGTATAGTTATGATTACTGGGCCAGTGGTTAGTATTTGGACAGCAGCAAATTTTAGTAGCAAAGTACAAAGTGATTTAATTAAAAATACAATGGCAATAGCAAATCTTGATAGAATTGTCATGGCTGCTTGAAATTGTTATTCACCTAATTAAAATCTATTTATCGTTGCTTCGGGTCGCAGATAGCAAAATGTGATGTAAAAAAACGGAGATAACGAAAATTTATACTATTCGCATTATATTTGCAACTTATGAACAGCTCTCTTGAATAATCTGCATATCATTTAACGTGTAAGCCTGAGTTGTTGAGTAACATTCAGAGAACGCGTTTCTTATACATTTCTGATTCATAAAAAGTGCATCGCTCATCGGCAATACTTTACCGCTGTTTGCGTTTTTATTACCACAGTTACGTGATGCATCGATGTCAGAGCAATCTAAGAGTCTAATGTGAACGCACCTTGTAGCCGTTTTACTGATAAGCTTGTTCACCGTTGCTAACGCATTTCTCGAAAATTCGTAAACAAGTTTACTGTGTTTATATTAAGAAAATGGTGTTGATAATTTCTACATGCTTCTACAGTGTCTATCCGCATTCGATTACAGGTATAAAATTTTCTGAGGCTTACAAACGTAACAAAATCGAGCGATTTTCGTATATGTATATTTCTCCTGAAATTTCTCGGTTGAATTTAACTTACTTCAAAATACTTAAATTTCTCGAGGTTCGGTTACTTTTAAACTGCGTTACGTTTAGTACGAACAACAGAGGAAAATGCTTTCACGGTTTCCAAGTTGTTAAGGAAAATCGAAGAAGTACTGAAAACTTTGCAATTAACGTTCCTTTATTTTCTTGAGTTTGAAATCCGCGGTACCAAGCAAAGTAATAAAATGTCAGGCAATTAAACTCCTCATAACATTTTTATAAAGTTCTCTCCAAAGATTTTGCCCGCAACCATTCGCCAATCGTCCGGGCTCTTTAATGTCCAAAAAAAAATTACCGTGAATTTAGAAGAAAGAAAAAAAAACGTCACGTTCCCTTCTCGAATCTGAAAAGCTCTCGGCGATCTCCACTATTTTGCCGAAGGAGTTTCAAGTTTTCTTGTTATCCCACAAAACTTCTCGCTAACTTCGTTTAAGATATCTCTCAGGATTTTTCATCGAGAAAAGTTGAGCAGGCTGTTTTTTCCTCTCGCCTTCTATTAGTAAAATGTTTCTTTCGTTTATCGCGTTTAGTTATAATTTCTCACTCCGTAAACCGCACACTACAGTGTATAGCGGTTATCATATTATATTATACATATAATTATATTTAAGGATATTTCGGTATGCGATCGAGTTTAGAGGTCGAGAACGATGAACGTTACTGTAATATAACATTCCTAACAGTTTGCCAGGATATACTTTGTGGACGGACTATACCGTCCTTTACGTTGAACGAATTTTCCGCTGGATTGCTAGAGCTGAAATGTAACCATGGGGGTGGGCAGCCTGAACTCTAGGGGGTTCACGCTTCAACGGGGAGCAAATTGTTTTTAAATCGAGCTCAGTAGAGCTGCTGTTGTTTCGAAGTTTTTCTATACATAGATTCCTCTCGTAAAGCCTTATAGTGCATATTTTAATCTTTGACATTATCGATAGTTCGATTATATATCAAGACAATGCATTTTTTGCTCATGTGAGAGCTCTTAAAAAGAGGAATAAAGATTTGTGAGATGGACTTCATTTTTATTTGTTTAATTTAATTTGATTTAACAATAGTTACTTCAATATAATTTTAAAAACGTTTTTCAATCCATATCGCTTGGATTTGAAATTATTTAAGTTAAACTTGAGCCTGCCATTATGAATGAGTTTATGAAAGCGGTCAATCCTATTACGTGAGTAGATTTATTTTGACAAGAGCACGTGATCTAACAAAAACATTTCAACCCTTAATCCACTTAGAGGCGAATCGAAAAGCAGCACCTGCCTTCAACCAGATGCGTTTTGCCCCTATGCATTTATATTCATTCGTAAAGAGGTTTTCTTTCGGAACCTGTCACTGGACACAATGCTAAATTGTTTTATTGTGCTTCATAATATTCCACGGCACGTATGTAGTGCCTTGCTCATTTATATACATGCAGGTCGATTTAAAATATTCTTTATGCACAAATATTAAATTCTTTGACAACTTCCAGTAATTCAGTTTTTACGCGTAATACATATATTTTAATTATTCATTTCATGTGTTCTGGATTAAATATTTTTTAAGCTTGGTATAAAAAATTTATTTCACTAAGAAAATTTAGACGTCAGGTTTCAATATAATAATTTAAATAAAAATGAAAAAAATCGAATATAGAGCACAGATATTTATTTTTTATGGTTACCATGTGGTGCATTTTACAGTAAGGAAAAAGGAAAATCCGTTTGGTAGGAATCGATGGCTATTTGTCAAATTTATCATCTATGTATATACTATACAGTAATCAATGCATTAAATATCTGGTTTATTATTACATGCGTAGCATTGTATATATTTTAAAAACTTCCCTTGTACTATTTAATTTTAGACATAATCATTTTTTCTATTCAAATAAAGTGGCCAACACATTTTCTCATATTTAGTACAACATTTATTAGAATCTCAAATAACATTTTTAACAGTAGAACGACGAAACCCGTAAAAATGATGAATTACTTGTTTTAAATTACCGAAATTATTAAGGTGTTTTTTAAAAATTTATCTTGACTTTTGTCGAGATAAAAGAATGAATATACATATAGTATATGCCAATTTTTTTTTTCACCAACTACTCGAATTTCGATGTTAGGATATTTATACACATCAAAAAACGCTGATTATTCTAGTGGTAATTCAGTAACAAAACAATGTCAATCAACCGAAAGCATCAAACTATATTTAAATAAAAAATAATTTTTGCTGTAAAACCTTCTACATGTTTTCATGACAATTCACAGTTGGCTCAGCTTCATCGGTCTGGATTAGAAGTAGGTAATATAATTCAGTTAGTCTATAATATTTCAACAATAATAACTATGTAACTCAAAGTGTGTCCCCTAGGTGGCAGACTGTAAATTTATTAACCCGCAGTTGAAATGTGCTTCAATGTATACATCAGATGAATATCGTCGCGTGATGCATTTATTGTCATTTTTTACTCGTACGCTTTTTTCGACGTTAAAGATATGTTTGAAAGCGCAATACATCTTATAAATCGAAATTATATTGAAAAAATGGCCAAATAGCTACAGCAACCTTCTCACGCCATCACGGTTTAGACTTTCTTTCCTTCTCAGAGAAGCATATAAACTATGGATAGGTGCGTCGTGCCAGTCATTCTGACTCACAACTTACAATTATTAGTGTTGCAGCTCACCAACGGTGGTTCCTTTGGTTGGAGGTGGTCTGAGGGTGGAGACGAAACTTGGCGCCTTCTTTCTTCTTCGTTCTCTTTAGATACACCTAAATAAAAGTGTGTAGGTCGAGACTTGATGTATCAGATTGATCAATTGTGACAACAGCATACAAATAAAAATGTTTGCAATGAAATGTCCAATATCGTATATTCCTTTTTATATATTAGCAGATTAAGTTGGCAGAACTAAATAGTAGCTGGAACAAGTATTTGAATTCGACATTGTAGATACTTTTCTTAATTAGAATCTCGATACGATAAAATTTAATATACCAGTATGTTAATGCATAAATTAATATATTACTGGCTCGTTACGAAAGACTGATGTTCTATGTCATACAGCGATGCTTTATTTTTTCTCCGTGTAAATACTGACCGACAGACAAATATTTTATGTAGGTAATATTGAAAAAAATATATTTCATATATCACATGACGAAGAACTTTGGTAAATAATAATATAAGTTCTATTAAGCAATATCGTTAAAATTGTTCATACTAAAATGACTGTTTACTGATACCTTAATAGTGACCGAAATAGAAGTCGAGGTTCTATTTAAATGTGGGACCGCTGATTCACTGTAGTGCCAAAGGAAAACTCCATAATGCAGAAACCCCACATAACAAATTGTTCAGCAGCCCATGCGGTTTCGGAGAGTAATACTCCATAATTTACGACCATAACCCCGTCTCATCCCGGTTATAGGGGCATGTCACTCGTTATGGGTGTCATTTGTGAGGCTGGAACAGAGCTTATCCCCCTTACTCTGGTGTGACCTGTATTAACGTATCGAATGCTAAGGTCAAACGTTAAGCCGCAACACGCGACAGAAATACGAGTCTTCCCTTGAAATGCACATATATATATTATTTGCGTATTTACGTTTATAAATATATTTCCCATACTGACAGTACCAGATTTGCCTTGGGTTCAATGAAATTCTATTATTCGTTCAATCGTTTCCAGTAGGCATACACAAGCACGTATTTCATTTATTTTGTCATTTATAATACAAAGATATCATCAATTTTATTTGTTACTAGAGGAGTAAAGTAGACGCGTTTATGACACACAATATAATTTGAGCGTAGATTAAGTGTAGAACTGGAGAATGACGTCATGCTGCTATAAAGCTCAATAAAGTTTTCATAAATGTGGTGAAAATTCAATATTAACGTATTAAAGATTGTTTTTGAAGGTTAATTCCACAGCCTACAGAGTCGATGTCTTATATTTATGTGAATTTTCCTAGCGAAATGCCGCCTTGAATTTTATTAGACGATCGGCCGATTTCGACGTAACTTCACGTCCCGTAAACTCATCGGACGATTCGATGGTATGGCAATAATATTGGTGCATTCCGTGACAGGGCCGCTTTATTACCCGGTTCACACATTTTAGGCCCATGTCAAGTCTAGAAGTCTTGCGTTTGGAGATATAATAGTCAGCAATGAGCTAAACCTATTAATTTTATACCTTCATGTTATCAGTTAAAAGTTAATTAACTGTTTTTAGATTATTACTTTGTATTTTCTCCATTTTATTCAACATTTCGTCCTATCTATTATTTTATGTAATTATCTGAACTCACCAACTTCGTTCAACCAAATTCGTTTTATTGTATGAATGCCATGGACCAGCTAACTTTACTTGGTAAATTTTTTTTAACGAGTCTTGTCTGAGTCGAAAAAAGTCCTGCTTCTCTACTTTCTCGTTCTTCTCCACAGTACAGGAACAGAATTTATAAGTTCTGTTTCAGTCCGGAATACGCAACAAATAGGCCTAGGTCCGGAGCAAAAGAATGAAATCAGACCCATGAGAACCGAAGCATTAGTTATTTTTTAATCGAGAGGCCTTATTTCATACAACATGAAAAAAGAAAGTTACATTAAATACAAAATTCGATATCTTTTTATTACATGAAACTAACTAGAACATAAGCGTCAAATAATATTTCAAAGTAAATCGTCTACGCATGTTGTCATGCAATCTGATGTGTTACTAACGATGATATCAATCAACAGAATATTGTTCTAATTAAACAACAACGTTTATTTATCACTAATATGTATGATTGTTTAATATGACAAAAAGATATTTTATGCATTTATATTTAGAACTAAGTAATGACTTTTTTAATTCTTAATGTTTTATCAAAGAAATTAAAGAAAATTCAGAGTACATAGTCTTCTAAAATATATAATGTTTAGAGTGGTTATTTTATAAGCTACTCCTTTCTATCACCTTTCCCGATCGACAATTAAATCCAGCAATTTAAAATAACAGTGTAAGAATCAATTTAACTCATTTTTAGCTTTAAGAGAATCTGGCAGTTTTCAGAGAACTTCTAAGAGAACTGCAGGTGCTTCTAAGGTCACAAATAAATTACGAATACAGATTTCAGATATGCCTATACTCGATCCACGAGTTCAATGAGTTTTTTTTGACAGTTTGCAAGCAATGCAATCGTTAGCAAATAACGCGTGGATTTACATAAAATAACGTAAATATATGCTAAAATAGAAAACTAAAATATCTTTAGTGCAAAAACATGTGATACGTGTGCCTTGCTGGAGAATTTATTATTTTTGATCTGTCGAAGAAACATATTGAACTCATGGATTGACTATAACTATAGCTACATAGACCTCATAAAGGTATGAACATGGCGATAACTACAATGACACGTACTTCATTTATATGAACTTGTGAAATCATGTAATTGTAATCAACTAGATCTAATCATCATTTGGCGGAAATTATTTAGGGAAACGTATGTAGATGAAAACAATGGTCGCATGCAATACAGAGAATAAAACAGCATATTTTTGTTCAATGATGTTAAGAATTTGGTCGTTGCATTTCTGTAGGCGACAATAATTAACGAATACGCAAGGGAAATGGCAGTGTGCTTTGTGCGAACGAAACAATACGAGTGAAGTTGCATTAGACGGCAAAGAGGCGGCATTCTCTTTCAGAACGTAGCGGAATATTTTATTGCAAAGCGAAACCCTCGTATATTATAGCCTCAAAACACGAGCCAATATTTGTATGAATCGGACTCTCTAAAATTGAATCAATGAATATTCACTGATTATCAGTTGATGATAATGTGATACTGACAATCAGTGATGCTCGATTAATTGAATCAGCGAATTCGACAAAATGTTTTCTATATGTAACTACTCTATGAGTGTTTAATGTGGTTTTCACCGGTTATACGGATAGCATTCACGATTAAAAGAAAATTTTAAAAATTGATGGGTCTGTGACTCATGATCGGTACATGAATCTATTTGCATTGCCGTGAGCGGGACTCGAACCTGCGATCGTCGGGACGCTCGAAGTCACCTAGCCAATTTATAAATTTTACTTTGATTAAGTATTATAATCGTCAATATTAATACATATGGATACATATGAAAATTGAAAATCGTTAATGCCAAATACTTTGTTTACAAGTACAACTTACATCGTAGTAAAAGTACCATATTATCATAATACTATTGAAAGCTGCATCAATTTATTGTTTGTTGATATGACCAGCTAGTATCACCAGAAGCAAGTCACAATAGTCGTACATAAGTATGCGTCAAACAATGTGGTGGCATTAAAATGAATTCGTTATACAGAGCTCCTATACAGAAAACCATTGATTTAGTAATGACTTAGACCCGAAAGCATTATCTTTAGTGAATTTTCAAAAAACTGAAACAATCAGGGAAAATGTTCATTAAACATTTTTTAAAGAGTAACTAGCGCGTGCATTTCGCATAAATGATAAATATAAGCAGGAACGAAACAAGGATGGAATGTCGTGGAATAACAGGAGAAATTACGGTTAGTTGTGTTAATGTTATCAAAGGCGCGCAGAACAGTATATCTCAAATTCCCTCAAACGAAAGCAAAGGCGATCAAGATAGTTGCTAGAAAAAATTTGACATATTTTATAATATCAGTCATGCCGAGTGTTATTCTATTATCAGGTGCAAGTATGGAATCAATTATTTGGCACCTTTTTGTGGCACCGATGCTACAATCTAAAAATACCTCACTTTTCTGTCTTTCAGGTTAAAGTTAACTGGTGACTTTAACTCGTAGCTAGTGCGTCGCCGAAAGGCCTTACAAGAAATAATATCATGGAGGTTCGGAAGCATCTTGTAATATTTAGAGTACGTAATAATTTCTTCTTGGGCTACTCAGGATCGTCTACGAAAAGAACAAAGTTTCATACGATGCGTCGATACGCGTACCCAAACGAGTATCTAGGATATACGCGTGGCTATACGTATTTCGAATTTTCATTTCGGTTTATTGCTCAAAGGGATGGCTGTTTGTTTAGCTTCAAAGCAAGACTGAATATCTGCCGTGTCTGTACAGTCACTACTAAAGATTCAATCCAGCTATGAAAGGAGCCTGAACAGCGAGATAGCGAATAACGACCGTATAATTCTGTCATTGATTATTTGACAATCATCCTATTTCAACAGAATTTAATTACATCAACGTGGCTTAAAGAATTTTCATCGTACCAAACAAGTGATTCCATAGCGAGTGTGGTGTTTTGCAATTTCTATTGACACTCCATCGATTAACCTATTTTTTTTATCTAATAAGCGCGGCAAATGAACAACGAAGAATTCCTTAATGGAATTACTATACTTTTTTTTTACTATGGTCATGAATTATTACAGGGATTACGATATGCGCTTGAAATAAAACGAAATGGTTCAAGGTTTCGCTCTTGCAGTACAATTCACAGACAAGGTTAATACAATTTAATCCTTGTTAAAGTTTCGATCATTCACTCCTAATGCCTATTCGTACTCGGTATTTTCACAAAATTTCATTGACCCAGTTTTTTATGAAAACGCGACCAAGGAATAAAGTAAGTATAGTGACTACGAGGAAGAATGAAAGAAAGAAGTAGAAGACAAAGGCTCCGATCCACCTCATCATATTAAATCTATCCAATTCTATTTAGAGCCAACGATGTTCTGAAGCCACGATAATCGCGAGCAGAGAGGCGACTCTGAAAAGGAATCTTAGTCGCGTCTCGTGAAAAAAAAAAGAAAAAAAAAGTGCCTTTGGCGGTTGTCACGGAACAGTAGCAGAAGAATGGGCCAAATGAAGCCTCCTGAAATTCAACACCCTCTTGAGGCATCCCGCTACCCTCGTTTAATCCCTACCATGAGACGCGAAACTACAGGGGGGTGCCGATGACGCGAAGTCACTCCGGGCCAATGGGCAGGCTCATTCGTCTGTGGTGGGGAGTGCTCCGATGGGCGTGGTTAGTGGCAAGGGTGGTGGTGGGGCTTAAGGGTGCCCCCGGGTGTAATATCATACCACTAGGTGGATAAATAGACGCGTGAGACGACTGGGTGGCAGGGCCAGAGGGATAGAGCGAGCCACAGTGGGAGGAAGTGTGGCTCTAGTTGACGTGGATATATACGCGACGAGTCAATGTGGGTGTCGCGGGGAGGTAGAAAGGAGGGGAAGAGCGAGAATTGATGGGAGGGAAAACAGGCAAGAGGGTTCAGATGACGAGATGACGAGAGGCTGAGGCGAATTGGGTGGCTGCCGTTGCCACTGCTGGCTGGGAGACTAGAACAAATAATGGTTGTAGGCAGCCTCAGCTTCCGAGGTATTTCCTACTTGTGTGAGTTATGTATTCGTACGTATTTTACGGGTTCCAAAGGATGAGGCAAAGTTGGAACGTAGCTGCTTCCCGAAGGAGCTGAGTGAGGGAACACGAAGCATGAGGGTCGTGCATGGATATATGTATATACGATTACAGGAAATATTTCAAAATAGATTATACTATTCGTAATTGAAACGCCCAATGGTTGAATCGTGCAATTTTCAGATGTATCTCGTAATTTCGTCCTTTGCTTTCACGTATCGCGTAAGTTCAAGCTTTTGTTCTATTATCAACCAATCTTTATAATCGAAAGGGAACGGAGTCGATCGGCTCGTGAAAAGAGGGATAAGAATTATTAGTTTGACTTTTTTGAAATCCGACGATTTGTTTGCTTCCTGCGGATACAAATATCGATTGCTCCGATTCGAAAATCGTGTTATTGAAAAAAAGTTTCCGCGGTCAAATACAAGCAAGGACAAATTCAATTCGAACACGGTTTTGCCAAATGCTGAATAGCAATGTGCTACGGAATCGAATGCTGTTGGCTGAAATTAAATTTTCCTCCTAGAACGACGCGTCGCTCAGCAACCTAACATTGTGAGTGTCATGTCTACAACACTCGTTTCGTGCCAACTCAGTAAAAAGTGGATGTCGAGGGTAGGCAATGACCTCGTTGCGTTCCTCTCTCTTCCACTCACTTCTGACGATCAACCTCTCGTGCCTTTTTCTTTTGTACCCTTCGGTTCAGGATATTTCTATCGCGCTTACCAAAAAGACTTTTCAAATCAACATGCATCGTTTAATAAATAAGCGTCGTTCCACGAGTAAAATATTCTGTCGGGGGGACTCATTTGCTTTAAAACTCATAAAAAGATGACCCCTCCAGAAGCTGTTTTACTCGTGGACGGACCTTATTCGTGTATTTAAGAAATATATGAAAAGAAACATTTAAAAGTCATTTGTCCCGTGCACTTTTGACAAACTTATTCTTACGAGAATAATATTTAACAACATAACGGAACCTATTTATGTACTTTTTTAGTTTAGTTCGTCGACACTCTCCTATCCCGGCTGTATCGGTCTTTCACTTTTAGACTCTTCATATTGGATTCTCGCTACAATTTCAAAAGCCTCGGCATCCGTTTCCATAGAGCTAACTACACTTACGGAAGAAGGAATGCCGAACCAGACAAATTGCTTAGTTTGTACATTCGCAAGGACAGCCATCTTGAACTTGCGCCCCTAACATAAAAGTACAATTCTGAACCTGTGAGATCGTAGATGCTGAGGGTGAAACAGAGGGATGGTGGCTATGCGATATGGGGTGTGAGCATAGGGGATGGATTCACCAGTGTGCTTGTGTATATGTAAACGACACACACAGCGATTGGGCACAAGTACATAGGGTAGAGACTTTTATGCGATTGATTCAATTAACGTGGATTCGGTGGTAAGCATTATTCATTCAAACGGCTACCATTGGGGAAGAGATTCGTATTCTTCGAAAATCAGATCAACAGCGCGTCATGATGGAGATGAAAATAACGAAACGTCCAACGAAGTGTCCAGGAAAATGTCCAATGAATGTTCAAATGTCCATCTCCAGATGAAAATAACGAAGACTGCGGAGAAAACTAGTATGTGTATGTCGATTAAATCAAGGGGGTCACCCTGTTCGGGCTGGGCCATTGTAGGCAGGTACTCCGAGAGACCGATGAATTTCTTTTTTTGGCGAACACTATGCGATACACACGATTACAATACTGGATTGACAGAAATTAGCGAGTCGTTGCGGGTAATCCGCTCGCTTCTCCTCGCTGTACTGCCGGACCCCCGTCCGCACCCCGCTAGAGTCGTCCTTCCTCTTCCCCCTCTGGTTCGCGTCTGTTTTCCTTTTTTTTTGTCATAAAGGAATGGACGAAGCGTGCCGTAATGTATATACATTGTGACGTGGCATTTTGATGCACGTCACAAAAGTAGGCAAATTCGACTACCTCGTGGGGCCTGATGAGTTACGGAAAGTTTCGCGTTGGACTGACTTTATTTTAAGAATTTGTATTTATTTGTATTTCTATTCATTATCGGGCCAGAGAGCCAACTACGAGCCTATCGGAAGGCTGTCGAGAAGAAGTGACGTCAAGACTGGAGCAAACAATCTGGCTGCTCGAGTAGACGAAGCAAGCAACGAGCGTCTTCAAGATCAGAGGGCATACAGGGGTTGCAGAAGCTACGTGGAGCCGAATATCGAGGGAGTGTAGGTGGATGCGAGTCCCGCCTCCCGGAAACAGCACTGCAGCCATGCTAACGTAGCAAGATGCTAGGATCTATTTTATCGAGATCGTCAAAACAATTGAAGATTGCCAGCTCACTAGCGAAGCCAATGTAACAGCGAACCTGATTGGACAAGGGGGTGATATTACGGCGCGCTCATAATACAAATAATCGAGGTATAGCCACTAGCGGTTCTGTGCATTTGGACAGTGACGTCACTGGATCCCCTTTGTTCTGATTGGCTGACTTCGCGTATCTTGTGTCGTCACGCCGCAACGTCAGTTCCATTTTGAGGGGCAATCTCCTTCCGAACGAAAACGTAAATAAGTCCCCTTAAAGTAATACTGATTTCGCTTTGAATGTGATGTCATTGGTCCGCGCGCGATCTTGACCAAAATAACAATATCAAACCCAGCAAATCTTCTACTTCTAATTCGCAGAGTAATTATGGGAATAGGTAATAAGACTGTTACTTAAGAACTCTATTGAGTTTTTTGAAGATCGCGATTGAACTACAGTCAAATCTCACGCTCTCTTCGCTTGGTCCCTGTCTGAATTGAATCGCTGTCCGGTTACATTTTTCAGTCCCTGACTTCACGAAAATGTTATACGAATGCGTAACGAGAATCCCGTGTCTTATTTACGTAGCTAATAAAATCTTCATACTTTTAGTCTTTCAGTCAGTAACATTTTGCAGCAAATCTGGCGACTATATGAAATTTTCGTAAATCATTATCTAAAAGTGTTCATAAAAATATAATTCCTCGTTTAGAAATGAGCGAAAATGGAGTTTTTGCGCTTGCTGTCTCTTTCGCGTTCTACAGCCCTGTTAAAAAATGTTCATTGGTAGAAAATATTCAGGTGATCTTCGGACAGAGATTGAGATTTGCCTGTAGGTGACATCTTTGCAATTTCCCTATGGCCGTCTTGTATTTACTGCAAAATATAGTAAAGCTTGATTATATATAATATACTTTATAATCGTAATATAGTAATATTTGCAATACAAAAAGAATAGTATGTTGCATAAAAAAGTACTATGTCATGCCATATATTTCCCTACGCTATTGTAATTTGTATCAGTTTCTTATATTTCGTATAGTACTTTATAAGACTACTATACTACTCTTAAGGATAAATTGTGATCAAATAGAAATAATTTCTTCAATGTTTTTAAAATAAAAGATTTATTGCTTAAAATAGTAGCCACGACATCAGTGCCACATTTAACGAAAGATTTTACGTTTTAACTTATAAGGAGCTGGTCGCTCGAAAACACTTACCAACCATGGCCATCTTTCCTTTTAATAGAACACTAGGATACGAACTTCAGCCAATTGTACACAATTGTCTTCTTCGTCCTTTAGTGGGACATACGTACAGTTATGCTATTTTGTATACAGACTATCGAATATTATCCAAGGCCATCAAAGAGTAAGGCATCCGAAAGTTGCCGACTGTTGCCGAAGGTCACGTGAGTTTCTTGGTCTAACACATTATCAAAGTGTCAGTAGAATCAGATAACAATGGGTTAGGTTTACGGCGGAGTTCAATTGAGGTGGAATACGTGTTGTATATCTATAGATTATTAAACTATAGGTATACATATTCGTATTTCAATTCTCGTTTGACTGCAGTGCAAACTTATACCCAATGCTTACGAAGTATGTAATATAAACTATAAGGAGAGTGATGAACGTTACTATACATACTTTGTTTGAAATATAATATATACTTTGTATACAATAAACGTATATAAACTCAGAAAACACAATATTACATTTAACGTGTATGGTGGTTGTAATTTCCTTTATAGTTGTAAGTTGACGTTGCCCATATGAGTGTAAAATACAACTGACATGCACGTTAAATGGACCTACTATTGTACTTGCTGGGAATTACTATATGTGTTGATTAGAATTGCTACCTCATTTTATATATATGTATATATGGCTGTACCAGTATCTAAAGCGATAATAACTTATCGTTTTAAGGCCGATTCACATATTTCAGTGCCGTATCCGTACCGTGCACGTCCGTGCACTGACGTAAAAAATTATTTCATAGTTCTCAGTAGGACTGTTCTTACATTTCAGTGTCCGTTTCAGTGCCTTACCGTCCGTGCTAGTATCCGTGCCCAGACAATGATCTGCGACGATATTTTCACTGAACGGTGGCAACACTGAAGCGTCTGAACGGTTCTCAGTCATAAACAATGGTAAACTGCAACTCGATCAAGCTAACCATCAGTGTAGTTGCGTCGCTTTTACAAGACGTTCGAGTTGATCTTTTCATTTCGAGACGGACACGGCACTGAAATATGTGAACATTCCGCACTGATGCAGACGGATACGGAACGGACCGGGACGGATACGGCACTGAAACGTGTGAATCGTCCTTTATGCATGTAGATTTCTACAATGTGTTCATAAATTCGTAAGCGTCAAAAAGACATCCTCTTACGATGTCAAACGTGTTTTCGTGACTGAACTTGAGACTTTAAAAATACAAAAAGAGTAAATTTAAAGGGGTTTCTCACTGACCGGATCAAAAAGTATTGATTTTTTCGGAATTTTCTTTTTCCGAAATTTATGAAGATAGAAAATTAGAAATCGATCATCACATTCATCGGGGCTCGAATTTACTTTGTCCTTTATTTTATAAAAACAAAAACATTCCTAAAAAATCGTTACTTTTTGACCCGATCAATGAAGAGTACCGCTTTAACGCTGTTTCCAGCAAGCTGATTGGCCAAATTTTAAAACTGTTGCAAGATTTACGATCAAATGAGCAGTCAAATGCTTTTGCTCCCTTAACGCTATTTCCATTAAACACAACGTAATACTATGCTGGTAAATGAAGAAAACATTTAAGTTAAGTTTGCAAGAGTGTCTAAGTATATGGATGCCGCTGGTAGAACTTTACTAACGGACGTATGTATCATATATATGCAGATATACAGGGTTATCCAAAATTTACATGCCAATTAATGATGATTCTACCATATGAATCAAATGGATGGTTCAATTTCAGGTGACGCGTTAGACTTGAATAACGCTATAGTATAAGCGTGAATAGCAACGGAGGGGTTCTGAGTGGCAGAGGGTTACTTGATGGTGCTGGAATACATTATCACTCACTAGTCATTCCAGTCCTTCATAGCAATTCTCGTAAATCGTGATGATAACGTATCGCCCTCGCAAACCTACCAATTATTACTAGGCCTTTGTCTCGCTCGAATTCGGAACGATATTGTTAATATAGGCTGCGTTCTAAAATTCACTGGTAGTATTATGACTTACGAGTATCATCGTGTTTTGATGAAGGCGCGACGCAATAGTCGCAATACCATAATTCGTATGCATTCGATAGAGGACACAATGATTGCACACGGTGCTAACAGGAAGCTTTAGAATGTACTTAGACATAAGCTTTTATTCGTCTAACAAAACTAATTTAATGGAGTAAGAATGAGAAGATACTATTCTTAAATTCATTCCATTTGATGATTTAAAATATTAATCGTACATTATATGAACGTTCAACTATGAGGATAAAATTTATACTCGATATATTGATTACTTTGAGTTTATTAGTTAGTTAATTAGTTGAGTTAGAAGACAGAGAAAGAGAAGGAGAGGGAGAGGAAGAGGGGAAAGGGAGAGGGAGGGGAGAGAGAGTGTCTAGTGAAAAGAAATAGTAATAATAAGACATTTGTTGGTATGCTTAGTTCACTGCGCAAGTTAGATGCAGGGGTTCACGAAGGTTAGGTCCGAGAGAGTACACAGGCTTTGATGAGGACGGTGTATCCGATGTATAAAAAAGTCCTGAAATTATGTCCTTGATGACGAGGGGCCAGCCATACTGGATTGTAAAGTTTAAAGGATCTAATCGCTTCGCGTAGTCTTTGAATGCAAAGTTAATAACGAGTATTTATGTATTTGCCGCACGTAATTGCCTTTACCGTGATGTATGGTCCTGTTACGGCTATTAACTCCACTCTGAAATGCGTGGACCCGCGGAATATGCGAGGGAGTGAAGTACTCCCTGAAGTACGCCGAGTACCAAAGCGTGGAACGATCTTGATGCCAAATTATCAAACCACCTCGGCTGATTTCTACGCTATTACTATGAATAGAACGGGTTATTACATTTTCCATAGCGCAGTCGAATTTTGTATGCCTTCAATGTTACCAGATTTTTCAGTCCTTCGCACTGATAGGTCGTATTGTTATTTTCATTAATTATTTATTGTAACGAGCGAGACGAATCACTGCACGTTTACTGCATCGTACTGTCGTTATTCATAGATGACCGTACGTTATTTAATTACATCATTGTGTCTCCAAACGTTACTGTATCATCCATATTCGGAAATTAATTTATTCGGTGTCACATTGCCATTGCGAAAATGATAATACAATGTTGACTTGAAAAAAATTCTATTGACATCGTACTGCTTATGAATTTCATAAATGAAAATTCAAGATTATCATCACAGGTTCCTAGAGCAGTTGCCTTGGAAAGCGAAACGAACCAATCATTTATGGATAATTCAGAATTGATAGAATCTTGAAAACCGTCAATAGGTAAAAATGAGTGATGGTAATATCGCTTTAATACATAACCTGTAATACAGTGACATAAATATTACATGTTACATATATCTGCAAGCTATAAATGGTTATTCAAATATATAACAGCTTATATTCGTCTTTGTCAATATTGAATTTACATAAGAAAGATGAATGCACTGTATTACATATTCTAGTAAAAATTAACATAAATAAAAGGTATTTCTTAAAAATGGGCACAATAATGATCAGAAAAGTTCAGTACATTATGAATGTACTTCAATAAGTATTTCATTAGTAATACTTCTTTTAATTGTTACATGATATACTGTGTTTCATATAAATCATGACAGGTGGCTTGACAATTCTCATCGTTAGACGTGATATGCTTTAGCATGGTGAAACAAGACAAGGAAGAGCTCTTGCGAATTTTGTGAGAGCCAATAGAAACATAACCTCACAATACGTCATTACGAGCGGAAAATTTAAAGTTCAAAAATATTGCAAACAGCGTCTATTAACTCAATTATTACAAGTGCAGGTAATTACTTGCGCAGAGATACTAATTGACCGAATAATGACTGACCACAGCATAAGATCACTATAAAGGGTCAATTCGAATTGCAAAAGCATCATCAGTACACCAATTCCGATAGATAATCCGACATAACGAAAAAAAATGATTTCATGAAATATCTCTATATCGGCATGAATTTTAATGTAAATCATTGCTAATTGGATAAATCGTAAGCCTAAAGCTAGATCCTCATACAGACGCCAGCGCTCAAACGCTGTACTTTGATTGGTGGATACCACGCGGTAGGACAGAAATTGTCATTTTTCACCCACCAATTTTCTGCGTCCGAGCAGAGGCGCCTGTATGAAGATCTAGCCTAAAATGAGACAAGGCAGAGTAGAAGGGTCTTGAAGGGACCTCACAACATCGGCAAAATGAAGACAACTGGTTAATTGGGTGTCATAATAAATAAGACATTTTATACACGGACAGAATCTGTATTTTATAATTCTGAATTGTAAATGTACGTTTAATTATCGTGTTGTTCGATATACATATTTTATATTTTGTTATTTGTAATTTTATGCATTTTCCTTTTCGTAATTGAATCACGGTTAAGGTTAACATACTTCATCCAATGCCATTGACTAATTTTTCTCACCGATTGAAAACAGTCGATGCAGTTGGCCGAAATTTAATAACCGCAACCGTGGTTCAATTACGGAATATACTCTTATGCCCGTTTCCTCCGACGTGATTTAAGCCTGGTTCAATTTTTTAAATATAGTTTTAAGTTAGAGTTAGGGTAACCACATTTTAAACTTTGATTAACGTCAGAGGAAAGGGACTAGGCCTGTTTTCTTCAACGCAGTCCAATGCATAAACTTCGTAGTTAACTGCGTCGAAGAAAATGGGCGTTAATGATTACGATTAAATATACAATATTGATATGGTTAAAAATAAGAACTCACTATAATTAAAATTACCCTCTTTAATGCCTAACGACGCACACCACTGTTTTCCAATTTCAGGATCCTTTGGGGACTGAAAAATTTAATTTTTTTTTTTCATATCTTTAGTACATTTTTTGCAAACTCTTACAGTGCGAATGGGCATTTGTTTATTATTAGAAAAACCACAGCAAAACTGCGATAAATGCTTATGTAACATACAACGATCATACCAACCACTATATTATGTCGTCATATAAGGTCTGCGCAAAGCATACGAAAACGCATGATAGAATCGAGCATATTACACCATTTGCCTTAATGAGTATGGTACTGTCCTATCCACTGCAATGTACTGCCCTTGACAGGTTCACGTAGAGGTTAATTTCCTAATCAGTTTCCGTGACATTTAAAGGAATGTTTTTGATCGGTGTATGGTGCTTGTGGTGTTCAAGATATATTGATTTATGATAAAAATTTCAACATATTCTTTTAATTGAATTTATTAATGTTTAATAATAAATTACCTGAAAGACGTGTCACGTCATAAATAATAAATTTAAGAAGATGTCTATCTTACGTTTTGTCACTGCATACAAATGTTGTGCAAAGAATGTAGTTATTAGCAGGTATCATTCACGTTTATTTTCTCTATGAATTTATTTTTTATACCTATTCTTTTTCATTCACAATTTTGAGGTTAGAAATATAATATCAACAAAAGATGTTTGTTTCAAATTATATTTGCCAGCTGGAATATTGTATTTTATTTTATTGATACAGTATCGAGTGACTAATGTGGAAATAATTCCATTGTGAGTGATACTTTTTCGTTATTTGAAGTAGACGAGTGATATTCCAGAACATCGAAATAGATTTCTATAATCCATTTATGTATTTAAAAACTTTTTATTTAGTCATTACAGTGAATATTAATATATCATTGCCATTTCTTACAAATATAATTAAAAGAAAAGATTAAAGAATAAATTTGTATTATCTGATTAAGTCAGATCTTTATTACTATATACATATTATGGCAATAATATCAGAGGCAATGAATATTCTTTTTACAAAAAAATAATGTTAATATTACATAATTTCAGAAATAGGTGCTTTCCATACACTCTAAAGCCAAGAAATCATATACTTAATAAAGTTAGAAGAGAGTTTAGTGTAACTCTTCATAAGTTTACTAGAACACGAAATAATGATACAAAAGTCTGGACATGTTTAATATTTGGTCTGGGGGGATTTGGAGTAGCAACGACTTGCTTTTTAAAATTATATGCTAATCGCGCAATATGTGAGAGAAACCGAACAATTGGTTCTGTAAAGTCTGATAATCAGGATCAGCCTTTTAATTGGCGAGCGTTTGCAAGATATCTTTATCCACACTTTTGGGAGTTATTAATTGCTATAACAGTAAGTTTTTTCAGAAAACATTATCTAAAGTTTTATTTTACATGTGTATATGAATACAATTTTCTGTTATACAGAGTGCATTCATAGTTGCTATTTTGAATATATGGATACCACAATGCGTTGGAGGGGTGGTTAATGTAATAGCAACATTTGCTCGAAAAGGTTCAAGTAATGGCTTTAATGATGATTCCATGATCAACATTCTGAAGCAGCTGTCTGAACCTGCATTTAAATTGGCATGCATGTATGTAGCTCAAGTATGTAAACGATACAATATTAAATATTCAACTTTAAATAACAATGGGAACATTTATTGCACTTTGTGTATATATATATATATGCCTGCCTGCACAGTATAACATTATAAGCAATTTGCATTTTCTTATCTTATCATCAGTCAGAGAATGTCAAATAAACATTTGAGTAAATGCTATAATGATAGTAAACGTTTTGATGATTTCAATACTTTACTTTGAATAGCTATAACAAAAATGCTTCTGTATAGAAATAAATATTTTTGTAATTATAGCATATAAAATTTGCAATCAATATATTGATTTTCTTGCACACTGTACATGAGATAGCAAATGATTGGTATTAATTATATTTAAGTAAACAAATATTCGGTTACAATATCGAATTTATCAATAGTCAATCCCTAAACGCATTTATTTCTTTATAGTTGGAAAAATGACTTTCTTTTGGAACCATAATTTATTATAGAAGTAGTTAGAAGATCCAAAACTATTTTCGATTATAGAAGAATGTTTCATAGTATTTATAACGCCAGAAATAGAAAATATTGCACTTGAATTATTTTACGTATTTAATCAATTTCATGTGTATCTATAACTAATATAAAATTATTGTCCAAGCAGCTTACAGTATCAAAACTTTGCTTTCACCATATAAAAATATTCTGTAGGATGTTTTTGAATTCGTTATGATTTCTATAATACGATATTTTTGATAACTAAATTTTATGTAATATAATTGCATGCATCAAATAATAAATAAGCGAAACACCTAATTCTTAGTACAAACTACCATACTTTATTTTAGAATACTTTTTTTCACAGGCTGTTTTCTCTTTCGTGTATATTTATACACTTTCTGGAGTTGGGGAAAGAATTGCAATGAGGCTTCGGCAAAATTTGTTTAAATCAATAATTATGCAAGACATAGCCTTTTTCGATAAAAATCGCACCGGAGAAATAGTTAATCGATTAACTAGTGACATACAGGATTTTAAGAGCGCATTCAAGATGTGTATTTCACAAGGATTAAGGTGCATGACACAGATAGTGGGTTGTGTCATTTCTATAACAGTGATATCACCACAGCTTACAGGTTTTATGGTAATTTGCGTGCCAACAGTGGTACTTGTCGGCACGATTCTTGGGAGCAGTTTGAGAAAATTATCAAAAGATGCCCAAAATCAAACTGCAAAGTCAACAGCCGTGTGTGAAGAAGCAATTAGCAACATACGTACGGTAATCTCTTCTACCACTGACGTCACTGGTACACTGAATACTCTTATATTATTATACTTTATTCGTTTGGAAATGGAAATCCAATTAACGTCGTTTATATTCTTAGTTACTTAGCGAATTAAGAAAATCACATTTCTACAGGTTCAACCTTGCGTTATTTGGTTATAAGAGTAACAACTCTGTTATAGAATCATTATATAAAACTAATTTCTATTACAATGCAAATTAAAAGAATATGTAGCATGTCAGCTAATATTAGTAATCCTTTGTCAATAAGATATTTAAATAATTCTGATTTCGGATATTAATGTTTATTATATTGACCAAAATGCTTTTGTTGCCGCGATTAAAAGTTATATGCTTTCCTGATTTAGGTACGAGCCTTTGCTGCTGAAGAGAGAGAAATTGAAATGTTTTCTCACGAGATTGAATTGGCCTCGCAGCTGCAGGAACAATTGGGGCTTGGTATTGGTCTCTTTCAAGCAGGAACTAATTTGTTTCTTAATGGAATTGTACTTTCTACGTTATACTTTGGTGGGCACTTAATTTCCACTTGTCAATTAAGCTCAGGAGATTTGATGGCTTTTTTGATGGCCACTCAAACCATACAAAGGTCCCTTACGCAATTGTCCTTGTTATTTGGCACTTATGTCAGAGGTGTAAGTGCTGGTTCGAGAGTATTTGAGGTAAATCCCACATATGTCTTATCTCATTATCTGTTCCTTTATCAATTTTTATTCCTCCTCTATAGCATACATATTTACATATTTCCGACTAAGATTAGTTACTTATTAGTTATATCATATTTTCTTATATTTGATGCAGCAAAATATTTAATTAAATGTTTCTGTATAGTATCTTGAGTTGCAACCAACATCGCTGATGGTTGGTGGCGAAATAATCACAGATCGATCCTTCCGTGGGAATATAGTTTTCAAAGACGTAACATTCAGCTATCCCACCAGAACAGATCATCCAATTTTAAAAGATTTTAATTTAAATATTCCTGCTGGAAAAATGATTGCTATCGTCGGTTCAAGTGGAAACGGAAAATCAACTGTAGCTGCATTACTTGAAAGGTATATCTGTAATTATACTTTTTTATCGTTAAACGTAAAATATAAGTGCAACATATGAAAATTATCATTTTAATGTAATATATTATTTTTAGGCTTTACGATGTTGATAAGGGTGCTATTACGATCGACGGTATAGACATCAGAACTTTAAATTCTAGTTATTTGCGGGGTGGTGTTTTAGGCTATATTAATCAAGAACCTATACTCTTTGCAACTAGTGTTATGGAGAATATCAGATATGGGAAGCCTGATGCTACAGATGAAGAGGTAAATTTATTATATGGGTCATTCCATGCCGTTTTTACACTCAAATTTCAGATTTCAATCGGGTAATTTTTTTTCGCTTCTACGTCAAAACATATGAGACACGTATTTTTTTTTTTCATCAGACTTTTTTTTCGAAAATATGAGTTTTTAAAATCTAGAGCCTTTTAAAATCTCTCAAATTTGAAACGCCTATTACTACGAATCTGTTGGTCGTATCGAAATCCCGATTGTACATAAAAGTTAGGTTCTTCCGTCTACTTTTTGATTATGTGTGATTTAATAACAAATACGCTAGAGTTTATAAACAATTTTGCAACTGAAAAATTGAAAGTTAAATTTTTTAATAAAAGGTAGTTTTTTTCTTTTAATTTTTTTACCAAATGATCTGTAAACGATAACAATGATTTATCAATTTTGCTTTCGATGTGCTCTATCATGGTTCTCGAGAAAGAATTTTTCTTGTGATCGCGTTCGAGTTCGACCCCGCGCGTCCGGCGCTAGACCGCGCTCCGTGCGCCACGAAAATGCGGAGCATCTCGTACTAAATCCTTCGTATTTCAACAATGGGCATATTTTTTATTTATATCTTTGGCAAAAATCGAATAGATTTTCTAATAATCGAAAACTTTACTTAATATTTCGACGAAAACATCAGATCTTGGAACTATAGGAGATAAGTATTATTCATTTTTTCAACATTGTCAATTAATACATATTACTTGGGTACTAAGAATGTTATTATTATATTCATAATTTCATGTTTGTTGCTTACAGTTGGTAAATTATTGCTTTTGCTTACGAATGCAACGTTTTTTTTCTATTTTAATGATGTCTTTGCTCAGTTTCATCGGGAGTCTTTTTGCCACTTCCGGATTTTTTAGTAAACAAACATCTTCAAAGATATCACTATTGAAATATCGTCTAGCTCTCAATCTGTACTGTTCATTTTCGCGGTGCACGGAGCGCGGTCTATCGCCGCACGCGCGAGGTCGAACTCGAACGCGATCACAAGAAAAATTCTTTCTCGAGAACCATGATAGAGCACATCGAAAGCAAAATTGATA
>JAYRCB010000484.1:94531-104682 GCA_036026315.1 Trachelus stipa
TTTATAAAATCTAGCGAATTTGTTATTAAATCACACATAATCAAAAAGTAGACGGAAAAACCTAACTTTTATGTACAATCGGGATTTATGACCAACAGATTTGTAGTAATAGGCGTTTCAAAATTGAGAGATTTTAAAAGGTTCTAGATTTCAAAAAATCATATTTTCGAAAAAAAAATACGTGTCTCATATTTTTTGACGTAGAAGCGAAAAAAAATTAACCGATTCAAATGTGAAGTTTAAGTGTAAAAACGGCATGGAATGACCCATATATCTTTGATCTTGCCCTTTTCAACCAAATTTATGGCGTGTAGCAATGTTTTTATTAATTCCTAAATTATCTATTTGATTCCAAAGTAGTACTTGTAATTTTTGTGTATCAATGTTATCGATTACAGTCATACCCCGAAGTTACGTTGTAATTGATTTCGTGATCGACGATGTTAGCCAAAAGGACATAATTCGAGACAAAATTCTTTGTTGTAACGTCGTAATAAAATAGGAGGTCGGTTCTAAACAATTAATCTCACCAATAACGATCTTGACACAGATGAGTATTGTACGAAAGATGAAGATATTGAATTTTGATTTTATTCATTTTTATACATAGGTTGAGTATATCTATACAGGATGTCCTGGAACTGGTGGATTTACTGGTGTCGATGAAGGGGGGGGGGGGGTAGCGAAAGTTTTTTTAATTTTAGAATTTTATCACTCATTAAGAAGTTATTAACGTTTGACGTTGACCAATCACAGTGCGGCTCCGCCCCGCAAATCAGTTGTACTCAACTCAACATTCAATAATCAACTCAATATATTTATTATTCTGAAACTTCAAACGTTAATAATTTTTTAACGAGTGGTAAAATTCTAATGTTGAAAGGGTACGTTCGGTCCCAAATTCTACACCCTCTTCAGCTCCAAGAGGAAATTTACCAGTTCCGGGACACCCTGTGTAGTGAAAATAGACACGGTTAGACTTTTTATATCTCAAAAACTGTACGGTAAATGATATTCAAATTTTGCATAGGCGAAGATTTTGGTATTGTCGATTATATACAAAAAATACACAATTTTATAAATTTACCTTCGATTATGTGTTATCACCGAATCTTTTTAGTTGACATATCGCGTAAAAATCACGACTCGCACGTAAGAATATTCTCGATCAGAGCACTTGGGTATATATTCGTAGACTACGCGTTCAAACATATTTGCGAGTTTTTACACGGAGTGTTTGGAAAGAGCGAAAATTAGATCAGCCGAACTATGGTAATACGACATGACGACGTAAGTCGGGGGATGGCTGTATTAACTGCAAGTGCATATTACAATGAAATCAGCAATCTAAAATTATCTAGTCAACATGTAAATCGCAGTCATCATAAAAATATCTAAAAGACAATTTCTAACGTCTTAAAAACGACTTTTGGATAGTATGTGTTGTCTTGGTAAGTACTTGAGTCAATAATAGTACTATAAATTATATGTCATATTGTGCATCGCACTGCAAAAGTAAAACGCAATATATTCGAATGCGATATGTTACCTGCTCTTTATGGTGCTTTAAAAACGCCTGATGAAAGTAATTTTTAATTAGATGTCATGTTCCTTTTTTTTTTCGTTTTGAGATGCGTTATAATTTCAGCCATTCAACAATTTTGGAGTCCATTAAAAAATATCCAGATAATGCTAATACTTCTAAAGAAATGGTTGCTGCGAAAAATGCGTTTCACTTATTTTACACAATTTTTATATAAAACTCTTATCGTTGGAAATAAACATTCATAATAGCTACCAGTGACGCCTAGATGAACTGCTCTATGTGTTTAATGAGATTAGAGTAGTGTCACACCTCCTATTTTATATTGTACACATTTTAATCTATGTATGTGCTTAGGTAATAGAATCAGCAAAAGAAGCAAATGCTCATGAATTTATTATGAACTTCCCAAATGGCTATGATACTCTTGTTGGTGAAAAAGGAGCACAGCTTTCCGGTGGGCAGAAACAAAGAGTCGCCATTGCCAGAACATTGCTAAAGAAACCATCTATACTGATTCTGGATGAAGCTACTAGGTGAGGACTTCAAACATTTATATTTGATTGACCAGACTATACAGCATATAGTTTCCGATAATTGAGCAAAAATATATATCAATTGTGCACATTTGACGTACTTTCTTTTTGAAAACGTGTCTTTGTGCTGCTCTTGAGTTTCTGTCAAATTTACAGTTTATGTGCAACGTATTATACAATCATGCCTTTGAGTCGTCAAGCATTAAATTCATACAACTTATCTGACATTGAATCTGCGTAATGTCAAATGCTTACCTGATGCACTTCTTCCACAATAAAGTTTGTACAGTCAGAGATATTATGATTTGTATAATATGTGTTAGTCAGTTAATTTATAATATGATAATATCACGTTATCATGATTTTATTTTGCGATTGATATGATAGTTGGGAACATGTTGATTGGATGCAACGAAGAAAAATGCTTAGCTATAAAAGTTATGATTTATCTTTGAAAAGTCGACGTTGTAATAGAATTCATTCAATATGATAAATAGCAGTGATGTTAACTTACAATTTAATTTAACTTATAAAATCACTTGCAGCGCTCTGGACTACAAAAGCGAAAGAGTCGTCCAAAAAGCGTTGGAGAGTGCAGCGAAAGGCCGCACTGTTTTAGTTATAGCCCACCGATTAAGTACCGTTAAAGCTGCTGATATCATAGTAGTGTTACAAAACGGTGTGATTGTGGAGGTAAGATGATTTTTTTTATAAAATCTTAAATAACGAATTCTTTTCCACATAGCGCTAAATATATAATATACATATTTACCGCCAATTCTATATTTACAACATTGTATATTCAAGTCTGCTCAATAGCTCTAGCAAACATAAACTATCGATTACAAATCAGCGCTGATACAATTTACTACTCAGACGTATGATAGTTTTAAAACAACTGCTTTATGTAACTTATATTTTCTCCAGTAAAAAATTATAACCTGATGATATTTAATCGTTACTTTATATTTGCTGAAGACATTATCGCATTGAGTGCCAAAAAAATAGAATGTGGCCAAAAGTAGTCTTGATAGTAAAATTATCAAATCATTTTAGGTATTAGTTCTAAAGGGTTTTTTCGGGTAGTTGCATCCAATTCTTTGATTCAAATTTTTGAATTCAAAATGGTGGCTCCAGTATGTTAGCAATCAGTTTAGAAAGCTCTCAGATTATTGAAAATAAATGTTATCGTTTTCATGCAAATCAAATTTTTCTTCATGTTTTTGAATATAATAGTATTTTGAATATGATAATTTCGACATCAGATATGAATTCATCAACCCCAAAGAGTGTTAGATAACACTCTTTTTTAGAAGGACGTCTATAGATAGACGTCCTTGCCACTGCCAGTCTAGATTTCTGCAGACGTCCCTGACACTCAAGGGGTTAATGAAGCCTTATGACATTATTCTTTACTCGCTGTGCTGAGTAGTAAATCCTAATAAGACTGTTGTTACACGGTGTTGGTATTTATGTATGTCTATACACATTTGCTAACTTTATGTACATTTCTGAATATTTGTTAAGGACTATCACCAGAAGTCGACGAAGTTACGTTATTCGTTGCAATTTGTTACCCAGTATTATTTAATTTACGTAGTATGCGGATAATACTGCGTTACGCTCATCTTCGTCACATAAATAGTTCAAGATGAATGTGTATTCTGTGGAACCGTGAACTGATAACTCCTGTCTAATTAGTTTTTAATTTTGTAAACTATGTGTCATGTTAAAAGACGGAATCGTAGTTCTCGCCAAGCTTTTATGAAACTAGGCTCCCTCGCGGTTGCTTTGAATCGTAGAAATACGGATGATGTAATGATAATCTTAGTGCAGGCTTTGGTAGATCTTAAGACTAATGTATGATGCTGTGTCTCAGTAATGTTTAATGACAGGCTATAAGAAAGTGAAAAAAATTCTGTTTAACTCTTCGCGTATGGTATTTGCGCTGACCAAGGACCTCGATTTCGGAAAATGGGGTCGGGATTCTTGTTCAGCCAGTACTTATAACGCGCGGTCTGAAAATCGCTAAATCTAAACAAAAATATAAATGTTAATATCGAAAATCCGAAAAATACTCTGTTGTTATATTTTATATGTGAGTGTGTATGTATATGCTTATGGGCAAGTAAGATTCTGCTGACCGATGACCTATATTTACACCAGTGCTGAGTTCAATTTTCTCAATTCATTTTTCATTTGTATTTAGAGGTTGATACTGTTGGTTTCACGTTAAATGAATTTGTTTATAGTCATGACAAAAATTCGGTCTATAGAAGGTCAATTCCAATAGTTCTTGTAGCGTATGACAACATTTAGGCGAGCTCTACTTTCAGGTCTAGGTATGTTTCGAATATTACTGCCAGTACTGTGACCAACGCTGTCTCCTTATTTATCCATACGTATCTGAGAGAGATGTAATTACTTCTACAGTACTGTCAGTAAATTTCAGAACATATCTAGCGATTGTGGTTCTATTCGGATATCGTTGCTTCGGATACGGAGCTCTGTATAATGCTTCAGGCTGATGATAATTTGACAGACTATTTGTCTAACACGGGTATAATATCAAATTCCAAACCACTGATGCGATCAAGTTTAAATGCACTGTATCAAAATTTTTATTTCAATTCTAAGTGAGATCACTTTATTTGTATGTTTAACATAATTTCGGTTACGAGAAGGTGCATTTGTGGAAATTACATTTTGTTCGGTAACAAATGCATAAGATTTAATTGCGTAGTGACCATGCCTTCGCTTTTCTGTATATTGCAGTATCTAGCGTGATTTTATTTATTAATAACAAATCTATTAGTGTAGTTTGCTTATCATAACGATTTTACTTATTACAAAGCAATAAAAATGTACACTTTTGTCTTCCATTCAGAAAGATCAGCATTTTTTAAATACGTTATATGTGTTTATATTATTTAGATTCAATTTTTATTCCTTATCTCATATGCTGAGATACATTTACATATATGATCGGTTGTAATAATAGTTTTCTTATTATAGAGTTTTGCAAACATTAGTAGTAATCATAAATAATTTATTTTTTGAATAACAATTTTATTTTGTATAGATGGGGACACATACTGAACTGATTAAAAGGAAGGGGTCGTACTACAACTTGATTAATCAACAAGAAAAAAACAACGAGAATCAGCATAATGGATAGAACCCAGAAAGAGACTGTGACATTGAATACCCAAACACGAAGCGGATCATACAAACGAGCAATATTTCAACATTTCATCGATGAAATTCTTAGATACATTTGTTATAAATTATAAGACATCTTGTATGTATATATGAGTAATAAACACAAGGTGGTTGGAATAATAAAACGTATATAAATGCCAATTTTATGTTACTGCTAAGTCATTTCTGGAATTATGTCTGAATATGAAAATAAAGGTTAGCATGTGACTGGGTATGTTAAATGTTGGATGGAAGTACAAAAATGTATGTAGTTCTTGTTAGTGCAGACCAATAAGTAATCATACGTTAGAGGTCATTCTGTCTCGACTGATAAGAGGCTCCCGTTTTCTTCTTTCCCGTAAGAAAAATGCCCATTACCAATGATTTTTTCCCAAAGGTAATGAATGGTTTTCCATTGATTTCCATATAAACTACCACAAACTGTTCTTGGCAAACTATCATTGAGGATTTTTCCTTCGAGGTTGCTAAATAAATTGTCAGTGGATTTTAGGTGTCGGACCTAGAACGGCCATCTTGAATTATGACGTCCCAAGTGAGGAAACGTATTTTACACCTTTTATAGAAACTATCAACTTTTCGCGACTTACTTTGGATGAATTTGCTTCCTCATATGCGTTGGCTGTCATATATGTTCCGTTTAAGTATCCTAAATATATATGTAACCTTGAAAATGCAATGAAAAAATAAGGCTTATATCTCTTTCTCACTTTTGTCATGCGCCTCACACATACTCACCCGTCTGTTATCTACACGTTTATCACATTTTTAATACAATAACAGAGCATAGATTT
This sequence comes from Trachelus stipa, assembly GCA_036026315.1. Lineage (NCBI taxonomy): Eukaryota > Metazoa > Arthropoda > Insecta > Hymenoptera > Cephidae > Trachelus > Trachelus stipa. Next base: position 100,624 of record JAYRCB010000484.1, read on the forward strand.
CGGGTGGATGAAAAATACATTGTGTTACAATTTCACGATCGAAATGTCTAAAACGAATAAAAAAGTGAAAAATACGATTTTCACTATTTGATGTTATTTTTTACACTCAGAGATATCAATATTTTCTGCTAAATTTCGTTCCACGATAATTTTATTACTTATTCGGGGTCGGATATGAATTTTCAAATTTGTGCCGGTTTCGAAAAGAACACTTCTGTGTCCTGAGCAACAATCCAATCCATTAGAATCCGTCAACTATAGTAGTAACTTGCTTTATTATCATAACTTATTTTCCATTATCTCCATATTCTTTCTTCTGGAATCAAATAACTAGACAGCCATACATATCCATTTTTATGAGACGATGTGATTTTACGTTTCAACCGAGATCGATAGTTTTAAGTTCTCCCCCATGATAACGCGCATACCATATTCTAACTTTTGCTTTGGGTCTTAAGGAGTCATACGTAATATCAAGATTTTCTACAAATTATAAGACGATAGGTAAGCATACCGAATCGAGAAAACTTGTTATTTTTTGTTTAAACAAGTTTAATAATTTATTGCTCTAAAAGATTTCAACGAACCAAAATTTTCAAGACTTCAAATATAATTAAAAAGAGACAGGATGACCACTAGGCGTATGTACTAAAGTACACGTGTATACGATTTTATGAATTTATTGATGCCATCCTTTTCATCGGTACTACTCTGCTTACTGCAATGGACTCGAGAGTAGACTTTGTAATCTCAAGATGAAATAAGTATAAGAATGTAACAATAAATTATCACGCAAACGCATTGCACGTAGATTCTTGCAAGCTGCACTGTTACTTGAATGATACATTTATGCGGAATAATTGTGAAATAATTTGCATTCACCTCATTCATTTATTTTGCAATTATTCCTTATGAAAGTATCATTTTAGTAATTGTGGATATTATACAAATCTGCCTCCACTTGAGTTCCATGAAGATATTCATTGAATTGAATCATACATTGAATTCATTAGTTTCGTGTAATTAACGATTTTCATAATATACATTCAAGATGGTAGTTTGCATTTCCCAGTTCCCTTAGGTACTTCTATGTGAGTTGGACATAACACAATATTAAAGTATACTATAGAAGCTACTCAAAAATATCACAATGCTTACCGAATTTAATAATAAAGTGTAGAGACTTTATTTCTAATAAATCTTTGTGGTACTATGACACGGTGGAATGCCCGTAACTCCTGAAACTGAAAAATAATTATTTTTATATTGAAAGTTCAAATAGTTAAGTTATGTGAGGGAAAGATTCCATGTCGAATAATTATTCACGAAAATTATACATTAGTCAGGTATCAATTGCACAAGACCCATTTTATACAAATATAGTGAATGAGATTTTTTAAGGAAGATAGTCATATGTTGAACTATTCAATGTTTTAATATAGAGAAAGGTTACTGATTAAGAGAGAAAGAATGGAAGAGGCTACATACATGGGTGAGCTGTCATACACTGTTAAAAAAATTTGCTATAGAATTACAAATCCGAGCTGAAAATTATTATTCACATACCGTACCTTAAATTTCTTATCCATTTGAATTAGATATTTAAAGTAGCGTTACTGAATAATAATGTGGATATTTGTAAATTTACTGTTACAAAGTACTAGAAATTTACTATGTCGTCGTAATATTTTATGAATAAGATGCAAGATAATTAGTAGACGTTCTGTATTTTTTTAAATTCCTATGCCGTTTATAAATTTTGAATACATCTCTATTAATATTGGTTAACCCTCTGTTGAACCCAAAAAGCGGAAGTTTCAATATTCAAACAAAATTTTTTAATACATATAATATTTCGCTTAGAGTGCCATTTACTAGCATAGGGTTGTTGTTAGATTGGTCTATTTAATTATTCCTTCAAATTACATTTTCCATCCTAATCAGGATTCAAAGCAGCGACCTAACGGCTAACACCGTACGTATGCTATCCACTACGCTATAGACTACTTGTGAATTCTTTGCAAGTAAATGCGATATGAGATGCATCGGGTGCAAAAATAGAAAAATTACTTCAACTATTCAATTACTTTGATTTCGCAGCTTAAGCGCTCAATGCGTTCCTTTGAATAGATAAATTCTTTGATAGGCAGCACTATTTTCATGTCGTTTTCCTCTATCAAACAATCATATTACAATCCGAATAATGTAAAATTCAGTGGCAATTCGTAATTTTTCAACACCAATTTCGAGTTTCGCCAGGTGATCTTAAATTTTTCCAATACAAGCGTACAAATAATTCCAAAGCGTCTTTGAAAAAAAAACCATTATGCTGCGATTTTGTAGTACGCATCCTACAGAAATTTCATTAAGACATGTACCTAGTGTTTTAAGTATGGTATCTGAAAATTTGGTAGTGCTGAACTTGTAATTTTTATATAAATGTTCAAGTTCTGCATATAAATTTTCGAATGGGTCATCAAATATTAGAAACCGGATTTTAATTAAAAGATTTTTTTATGTAGCAGCCGAAATGTTAAACAGGTTATGTAAATTTTCAGAAAACTTTCAAAAATGAATCATCAAGTACACATAAATTTACCCTACTATTATTAATTTTGCAATGCGTATTATACAAATGATTATTTCGCATATCGGCTTCATAAATATCGTACTACTTGTTACAGTAAATTAACAATCGATTTTAACAGTGTACGGACGAGGCTGAAAGCGAGGAAATTTCGCACCCGAAAATATTGCAATTATCTATACGAGAACAATTCTCAGTAATATTTTGTATAGCTGATACAAGTCAAACTTTCCCTGCGTGCTTTTTTTTATTTAATCCGCGACTCTGTGTAACAGTACGATAAGCATTGACATGACTGTATTCGTAGGCTTTATGTTCGAGATTCAGTTATATTTTATTCATTTTCTGAGAAATAATTAAAAAATTCGCCGTCACGGGGAAAGACCTTTTATGGGAAGACATTAAATTTATATATTAAGTAAAAAGATTTTTGGGTGCGAAGCTTCCTACTTGCAGCCTTATCCGTGTGAAAACTCAGCCATAAAAATAGCTATTTCCGTTTTCCCATAATGCTCAGGTAAGAAAGAGAAACGCTCCCATGAAAATAAGTAAGATATACACAATAATAAACTATGGGAGATTAAGCCATAAATTCCCTAGATCATTTAATTTCGTGAGGTAGATGTGATTTTCGTACTTACATTCATCCATTTCATCTCGATCGGCACAGTACCCTCCATCTGCATTGAAAAACTGTCCTTCAGGGCAAGACCATTCTACTTTCTCTAAATCATTCTGTTTGTCCATTACAGCACATGTATAATATTTGCCACAATGATAAGGATCCGCAAAGAATCCAGCCTCTGTACAATGACCAGCTGGATGAGGAAGAGGATTCTTTATATTTGCAGCAATATCGCAATATCCTTTTTCAGGATTATAAATCGATTCTCCCCAACAAGTAATAGAAGATAATATTAGGCCCTCGGATGTTTGAGAACACGTGTAATATGTTTGAAAGTTTACAGCATCGCGAAAAGTACCAACTCCAGTACAGTTCCCGAACTCACTTAAACCATCTGAACATTCAGGAACATTAAACGCATAATCGCAGCTTCCTAACTGCTGATTAAACCGTAAGCAAGTGGGACAAGACATGATTTCACTTTTCACGAAACCACCATTATAATCTGGATCACACATATAGTATAAAGAGCAGCTATTCGGTACCCTGAAAGCACCTACACCAGGACACTCATCTGCGATTAAAGAAAAAAAGAACATTTGTAAGTCAGATCCAGGAAGGAATTCATCACCAAAAAACGGCATCAATTATGGCAAAATAATATAAATCAATAAATAAAACAACATGAATAATACTTACAGTCGCTAGCGCTAGATGGTCCCGTAGATGATGCAGAAAGGCTGGTGCCAGCGGTAGATGTTTTCGTGGATGAAGCAGAAGGGCTGGTGCTAGCGCTAGATGCTTCCGTAGACGAAGCAGAAGGGCTGGTGCTAGCGCTAGATGCTTC
>JAYRCB010000484.1:108859-130965 GCA_036026315.1 Trachelus stipa
GATGCAGAAGGGCTGGTGCTAGCTCTAGGTTGTTCCGTGGATGAACCAGAAGGGCTGGTGCTAGCGCTAGATGGTTCTGTGGATGAACCAGAAGGGCTTGTGCTAGCACTAGATTCTTCCGTAGATGATACAGAAGGGCTGGTGCTAGCACTAGATTGTTCCGTGGATGATACAGAAGGGCTGGTGCTAGCACTAGATTGTTCCGTGGATGCGTTAGAGGCGCTGGTGCTAGCGCTAGATTCTTCCGTGGATGAAACAGATGGGCTGGTTCTGGTGCTAGATTGTTCCGTGGATGAAACAGGTGGGCTGGTGCTGACGCTAGATTCTTCCGTGAATGAAGCAGAAGGGCTGGTGCTAGCGCTAGATGGTTCTGTCGATGTTTTGGATGAGCTGGCGCTAGCGCTTGTTGATTGTGTCGATCTATTGGAAAAGCTAGTGCTAGCGCTGGATGTATCCGTAGGTGCGTCAGAAGAGCTCGTCTTAGCGCTGATTGGTTCAATTGATGAAGCGGAAGAGCTGAAGCTGTTGGTTGATGAGTCAGTCGATGACGGGGGAAAGCTAGTGGTGGTGCTGGTTCTAAGCGGTTCACTGCTTGTTGTTTCCTTTTGATTACATGTTTTTCTATATGTACATATTCTAGTATCTGGATCGTAACCAGTTGGTGGTGGACATGCGTGAACTGTTTGATACATTTGCTGACAATGCACATTACACATGTAAAATAATGTGCAGTTGTTTGGCACTGGAAATCTTCCTAGTTTTTTGCATTCTGGTAGCTTTGAATCATTGTGTTCTGGTTGTTGACTTGTTGGATTCGTTGTTGTCTTAGGTGTTTCATTATTAGTAGTACACCTTCTCAGTCGAGGTTCATAATGCTGCGTTGTTGTGCATGAGGCCATTATGGTTTTATGCTTTGTACAGACATAGTAGTGGCTTGGATCGAATGTGTGTGGTTTGATTGTGGTTCTAGCACACTTCTGTTTTGTATTCTCATATTTGAATGTACCTCCGCCAGGAATGCCGATGCACCGACCTTCAGTTTCATCGTAATATTGTTTCGTATTAGGGCATGACGAAGTTGTTCCATATGGTGTGCGACGATTATTTAGCTCTTGCGGAGGATATGGAGAGTCGTTGTAGTTGCTGCCTAAGTTCTGTAAATTAGTGTTAATATATTTGTAGAAAATTTGTTTATGGCTTGAATCTTTTATAAGTTAATACTTCCATTAATATTAATACAAGTCGGTATCAACGTGGAGTTATAGTAATATTTTTTATTTGTGCAGTAGGATAATGATATCGAGTGACTGATTAAATTTGATTTTATCAGCTATCACCTGCCATTATATAGTGCAGGCTTAAGGATAAGCGGGGTAGTATCGAAATTTTGATTGGATCAATTTAATTATCTTAAAACTTATTTCAGGTCAATAGAAAAAAGAGGTGTAATAGATTTGATCTAAGGAAATTAATTATTGAATTTGTGAATTAAATTTCTAGGTAGCACAGAAAGTTTTCGTAATTCATTATAAATGAATAGGACTTATAAACTGATGCTGTGTATCTTTGTTCTATATGACTATCACGATATAAAAATAATTCGTTTCCATTGCAATGAATATATTATGGTCACAGAAACTACTTATTTCTTTATTTCATATTCTATTTTTGATAGTTTGATGGGTCTTTTATCTTATTCAACATACCGAATTATTTAGTACATGAACTATATTTAACAATTATAACATTAGGTTCAATGATCTAAATTTTTACAGGATTACAGTTGTTGTTTAAATTGCACGGTTTCTCAATGTTATATTGTAGATCTACCGATTGAAAGAGTGCTCTTCCAATTAATATGGAAGTATTCTAACTTATACTATAGGGGGCGTTACAGACCTCTTGTTATAAGTGATCACAAGCGATTGTGTGAAATCTTACGTGTTGAACACTGATCTTTTTATTTATATTCACATAAAAGATAGTTCAGCAGTGTTTTAAATTCCTACCATTATTATTTCGATATATTCTTAAGAAACGAGAGTGGAAACAGAAGTCTACTACAATTTTGTCTATATGCTTTTTTAAAAATAGTTTCAGGTACTTGTATAGTTTACAAAAAGTCGTAAGTTAAAACTTGCAATGTACTTCCTCCGAATCGTAAGTAGTGTACGAAATCCCTATATGAGGAGGCATTTTTATTTTTTGTTAATCTTTGGCTTCCTCATAGATGGACTTCGTACACTACTTACGATTCGGAGGAAGCAAATTGCAAGTTTGAACTTGCGGCTTGTTTGAATCGGCTGAAATTCGAAAACTTGAAAATATGTATAATCAGATCCGTTTTGCGGATTGTCGCCAAATTTTATACATATCGCGGCTAAATGATGTTCTATACTTTTGTAAAATTGAAGCTCAATCGGTCAAAGTTGACGTGAGTTATATTGATAAATTTAATTTTTCGAAAAATTCAAATTATCATCAAATCAAAACTTCTCGATGGATTCGGCCAAATGCAATACCAACCAACCTTGTAGACAAATCTCTTTGTCGAAAACTATTTAGACGATTATAACAAAATTTGCGATCGCTAGAGAGATCACGTGCTTTTTTTGGGAATTTGAAAACGACGTAAAATCCGAGCCGCAGCTTGAATCATGACGAAAATTATAGTCATGCATAGAGCTGCACACGCTTGCAAAGTTTGGGGGCTGTAGCTAAAACCGTTCTCGAGTTATACACGTTTGAATTTTATGAGGCCATTACACACGCACACACACACATGCGCACGTGCGTGCACATACATCCGGATATTTTCTCCAAACGTGTTTCTTCGACGTTTTGGCACATTCTGAACATGGTGACATGAAAATCTCGGCAGGCAAATTTTCCACCGTCACAGCTTCCTCTATGAGGAAGCAAAATGATTATATATTTGTATACAATTTACATTTTCATAGTATATTTTTGTAAAATTTTAGATCTAATTATATACAATTTTATATGAATTATATATTATCATTTTTCTCCGAGAGCTCGACGTGTAGTAATGCGAGAACGCTCAAGCGACGAATTTCTTAGAATCCTATTTCCGTAATCGCCTTAATGTTCGCTTATAACGAGGTGGTACTGTAAATATTAATAACGACGTGTGAAATTTCAAGCCGGTCCGTTGTTCGATTTCCTCTAAACACACTCCCAAATAGTTCCTATTTTTCACTGCTGCAAACCAGAGACCCCGTTTTCAATGAGCACACGTATATATGACAAAATATAAATAATTCCATAAATATTAGTACTCGACCAAAAAAAAAAATTAAATAATTCATTATAAGATTCCACTTAGTAATGAATGCGCGTATGTACTTACATCTCCGAGTACAGCTGGTAGGACGGTGCAAAATATGAGTACACCTTCCAGGAACATGTATTTTTTGGGGCTCTTCATAGTTGAACGTCGAATTCAAACTGAGACTAACTAATAATTATACCTCACCTGCTGCACTTGTAACTTTTATGCGATAATAAAATCACGGTATTATCGTGTCACGAGTTCAGGATTCGTGTATCAGAAACGTGCTCAAAAGTAAACAAAACATGCGCCTCACGATTACTTGATATCAATATTTTTCTAGAAACATTCATATATATATACAAATATCTTAACTTTGAAGTCAATGGTATTTGCGGTAATTTTAACAAAGATTCATTCATTCGAAATAGTTTAATATACGAATGTATCTTAAGGTGTTTCTATCATTATAATCGTAATAATGAAAGGTAATAAGTATCTCAAGAAATGTTCAATAAATCACATTTAAATTTTGCGTAGCTTAAAACTTAAGCTAATTAACTTATACATCAAGTTTAGATACTTATCTAGGAATATGAATTTATAGGGTTAATGAAATTTAAAATTGCACGTTTATCAGTTTGAGTTTTAGTAATATGGCATTATGGTTATATATAAAACTGTATTTACTAGGATCCACATAAAATTTTCACTGAAATTACATTGTGATCTTTAGGAACTACAGATGGTATACCCAATGTAATGCTCATGGAAAATGGCAATGGGACTGCCACTTGGGAAGTCTATGCTACTTCTGTTATTTTTCTTGTTGCGGACGTTCAGCTCACCCTGCAAGAGCGTGGTCAGGGTTTTTTAAACATAATAATGGAAATCCGCCTAATTACATTTTTTTCATCGTCACCTAGTTGTATACATAGATAATTTAAAATTCTTAAGATTTTATTATTAATCTGATGGACTAAAACTATGCAAATCTTATAACTTGTACACGTATAATATACGAGTAAGTGATTTCACTGTTAATATGAATGATATTAGCTTTTTCGTTATTATCGAGGGGTGTGAACTGTATCACTACTACCAAACATTTAGAATTATACAGCTTATCGTCATTCCAGTTGATTGTGAAATTATTTCGTTTATTTTGTCCTTTATAAATTAAAGATGCAAATATTTAAAATAAAATTTTATTTCTTCCAAATATTTAAATATTTAGACTTCTGAGCTCTTGAGTGAAGAGTGGCAATGCCCCTTCTAGTACTATGTAGACGGATTCATCTACGGCAAAATTTTATGTCTTACAATGTACGTGGCATTAATAAATTTAAATGTATTTAATATTTCAATATCAGTTATATTTGTACCATGGGCAATACGGGAAAGAGAACTGTTGCCATCTTCAAATCAAAATTCTACCTGTGCCCATAAAGGTCCAAAAACAACGTATAAAATGCGCAATGTCAAATAATAACATTGAACTGACATACATTTTTCAATACCATATAGCTCACTGAATTCAGTAATAATTGAATTCTCTGATGATGAATTTTGATTTTAGCAAGATTTGAATAGTACATACATGTAGCAAATATAGTTGACCCTTTGAGATCTTTTACATGTTTCACTTCATCCATAATTGCACTTGATGCCTGTGAGAGCATTTTGTTCATCGTTCGCATTGAACGATTTGAATTAGAAGGTGGTTATACATGTGCGAATCCTCGTACAACTACGTAAATTTGACCTTTGTGCTCGCAAAATGAACATTCATATTTAGCATTAAATTGCATCAATTTGTGAACAGATACTCTTGCGAGGCAATCCAAAATAGCAATAAGTCCGATTAAAACACTGTGCATTACTGTACATCGCTTATGCAAAAGGTTTCAAAAAAGTATTTATAGTTGGTTTGGAATATAGGCTATAATAAAGGTCACATATGAATTAACATGTTCTACTTCTTGGAGGCACATTTAAAAATTTGCATTTGCATTTCAAAGTTCCACATTGACCTGTTTGTAAGTGGAATTCCATCCATATTCAAAAGAAGACATAAATCATAGTCCACCTTTATAACTTTGAGTTTAAGTTTTTTGTATCGACAACCACCAGTAATGTCGTATGTAAAACTCTCGTCATCGCTACTGCGGTATTTCTTTTATTAATCTGTGAAAATGTGCAGATTTCTTTTTTTCGAAAGCATGAGTTACCAGTGACGATAAATTGTGCTGGACAAAAATTCCGTCGACTCTTTCGCTTTTGTAAGCTTTACATGGTTCAACTGGTTATTCGGTTGTTCATTCACCCATGTAAAAGGAACAAACTTCACAGAATCGATATTTTTTTTGTAAAATCGAAACTTGATTGAAGTAATTCATTAATGAGTTTGCAAAAGTGATATTTTGTAAGAGGGATGTTATTAGGCTGCGGTAGTAAGATGTTTAGTATCTTTAAAAAATCAGCAAAGCGTTTTTTTATTACTTAGAGAGTTTTTCAAGGAGAATCCGAGAATACGGTGAACCTACTGTTATAGAATCATCATTGTTATATGGTATTTTATGAAACTGTGATCGTAATTCCTGCTGATTTTCCTTATTATTTTTGCAGTGTGGATCGGAACGGGCGTCGGTACTGAAATTCAGTGGCCAGTCGTTTCTGGATTGAAAATCTCCTGTATAAAATTCAAAATCATTTAAATTAATTTACAGAGGACATGGCATATTACTGAAATTTGCAGACATACTAGTGCCATGTAGCACTAATAATATATCATCAAAGTATAATAATATTAATTTTTAATGGTAAGAATACCTATTTATTTAAATAAAACTATTAAGAAACTCAAGAAACCAGTACTTGTGTTATATACCGTAGCTTTTTTAATCAAAAAGACATTGCTGTTTTGGATGCAAAAACTATTTTTAATAAACTAAGTTTTACGTTGCGTTAGACGACAAACAAAAGCACATTCAGAATGAGTTTTAAAAAAACAAAGAGCATGAAATTTCGATTTCCGAGATTAAAAAAATGGGTACGGTACAGCAAGATATAGAAATTACACATAAAAAAAAGCAGAAAAATTCGTATCCATTATATTTTTTCGCTTTCAAATATTAAGGGGGGGCATGTTAGTATCTTAGTTACGGATTACAGTTATCACGAGTTCAAAAACTTCAGACTACTTTGAGTGATGCGCAAAATTTAGTGGAAAGCTTACTCTTAGATAAAACACATGCACGAAAAAAACCTAAAGAAGCTACTAGGTGCTGCTGATTGATAGATCAAATCTATTTTATGCCGTTAATAGTAAATTTATTAAACTTTGTTCAATTTTTTACTTGACAATCTTGATGAGATTCTTTCCAATGAAATCCATGACCAAGATAATATTCATAATAGACTAAAACACCAGACTCCAATAGAAAAACTACGATAAGCTGTTTCCGCATTATAATGCGGAAAAATTATAATAGAGATTATGAAAATAACGTTTTATGGACATGAAAATATACATCCGTGGAGGAATGAAAAATATTATCTAAAATTCTCAAATAACTTTTCACGGTAGTAGTTCTAAATATGGACAGATAATGTTTATATTGCTTATACATCAATTGTTGAGCTTATGTCGGATATAGATATACTTTCATTTCTCAAGTGAAACTTTATATAATAAATCGAATTTTTAAAAATCAAACCCAAATGGCTCGACAGTTTTCAGAAGCTATTATATATTCAAATGAGAGGCTTTACAAAAATGTAGCTTATGTGAGGAAAAAACCCAATAGCACAGGAAACACGGATGACGTTTCTCCAGAACTTTATGAAGGGAAAAAAACTGTTTTACTTGGTAAAATATCTGGATAAATAATTTAGTTGGAAATACAATCGGCGACGCCAATAACGCACGCCTGTTGGTTTGGGCCAAGACACGTTTGACGCGCTATTGCGCGCGTGACAGTCACGTGGTTAAAGAAAATGTTTAGACATTACTCGTATGCGTTTTCTGGCGAGCTTCTTCCAAGTTTGATATTTGAAGATTTGGTTTCAAAAGCTTGACATTCTAGAACCTGACCAAACTTGGCTCGTTTGTCAGCATTGGAAGTTTTCACCCGGGATTTAGCGCATAAATTATTTTCTAATGTCCGATAAATGTACGAAGGAGGCTGAAGAATTCTCCAGCATTCTGACGTATACGTATTCCTAGGATTAAAGATAGTAAACGTCCACTGCTAATGTACGCATAAGAATGTATTTAGAATAGTATTTCAAAAGAATGTGTAGGGGAAAAAAATTATTTTCATAATAAGAAGCAGGTATGCATTTCATCGAAAGCTTTTGTACCAAATACTTTTCTATATTTACTCTATATGTGCAACATAAAAATGTATAAAAAGCTTTTTAAAAATACAAAATTGAGTCACGTTTTTATAAATCATAAGATAGACGAGGCGAATATTAGTTATGTAAGGGAAAACGTATACGAAAATGATACAAATGTACCAAAATACCAAATTTGTAAACAAAAAACAGTAACATTTTGTTATTGAATAAAAATTTCGAACAAACTTATAGTTACTTGTTTATTAAATAACGTATATTTTTATCAACTTAGTATATTGATCATAATTCGTAAATTTTCGTTAGGACTTCAGATAAGCACTTAAACTATTTACCGATGGGATTATTTTTATTAATTTTTTATTTCATTATTTAATTGCTTTACTTATTTAAAAAAATGTTTAACGTTAGTTTTTAACAGATAGCCGAGAAAATATAAATTTATATTTCATAATATGTGTCATCATATGTATGTATATGACACCATACACCTACCAGATATGATAGAATCGCATATGGGACCAATCTAGATCATGTAGGATTACATAAGTTTCATGTCTATTCAGATGTGGTTCATGTCTATTCATATCTACTTAAAATATTATCCTACATGAGCATATAAAATCATGCATAATTTTATTTTCGTATTATCTAATCCTAACACAAAGCTGCATTCTCAATTCATAGCTATCTCTCTGCGTAGGCACACTGACACGTATCGAACGTTTTTGCCAATATACGATACTGATTCAGCTTGCAAATAGTGGAATTATATGAATTCTTAAACTCTTATTCTTAAATCAATTTTAGCTACAAATGTATATTAAAATAAAGCTACCAGATCAAGAAATGTGAAATGTTTTTGTCCGCAATTTTCAACAAACAGTAGAAAAGGAGTCTTTTTTATAGCCCGGTTATATTTGCCAGACGGACAAAATCAAACTTTTTTTCGATAATAATAATCATTATTATTATAAAGAATAAATAGAAATAATTGAGGCAGATTTAGAGACAGACAATCGAATATTAGCTTCACGTTGTTCAGTCGTGTTGCTAGGCAACTTGTTGATAGAAAATAAAGGGGCAGTAGTTAGTTTGACGATTCGATGGTGAGCGAACACGTTTGGTTCGAGCTCACAAATAAAGATTCGCTCATTTTGTAACTGCGTACTCATTTAATTCGGAACGTAAATTAACACGAAGTCGTAACGAGAAGTGCGACATTTTCCGCGCGCGAATGGTCGGTGTACACGCTCTTTTTTCGTCTTAGGTTACGATAAAAAATTCCTGAACTTTTTTCGCCATTTTCGCAGCTATAATATATGTTATTATTATTAATAAATATTGCAAAAAACACGTATTGACAAAATCGTTCATCTCGTCTAAACTGGTGATCCTCTGAACATCCGTATCAAATTTCAAGTCGATTCATCAAGCACAGCCCGAGATATCGTGTAGACCGTGTTGAAAAACAGTTACGAGAAAAACGCGTTAAAGTTTGAGCATTGGTTGACTAACTGCGCATCAAATTCTTTCTTCGCTATAAACGCTATAACTCAAAAAATACTTTGAATATCTGCATGGAAACTTTTGCATATTATTCTAAACATTTTAAAGTGTTCTTTAAAGCCTCACCCTACGACAAAGTACAATAGTTTATGTAATTATGTTGTAGCTGCTACAAAAATGTTTCCTGAGTAACCAGTTGAAATGGGTTTGAAAGTAGCAAACGTTCAATTTCGATCTGATATACCACCATAGCATGTAACGTTAAATTTGTTCAGAACCACTACTTGAGAATTAAGCGAACTTGTAACATGGAAAGCTAATTTCACGGAACAATGAGGAACTTCATCTATTGATTATGAAATTCCTTTTCTAAGTAAAATGTTGATTACACAAGAAGTTAAGTTAAGGAATACTTTAATCAACAAACATAAAGTAATAAGAAGTACATACCTGTAATATTACAATTTTCTATTTAGGGATATAATAGTTATCTTCTCCAAGTCTTTTATAACCATTATATCCTGCCGTAGGAAATTCTAACATTTCTGATATGTATATGTTTTCAATTTACTGGGTATTCAAATATTATAATATTATATTAGGACACAAAATTAAATAGTCCAAGGTTCAACTCGAATCCCCCGGATGCTTAGGACATCCTGGAGAAGTCAAATCTGCACTCCTTGCTGGAAAATTGTTGACGATACAACACAGACCATTGCGCCGAAGTAGCCTAAGCTAGTTTTTGAATCTCGCATCAATTTAAGGAATGTCCTAAAATTAATCACTATGTGATTTTTATTTGACAATGTGCATAAAACATTCTCAGTATTTATTTTACTTATAAAATTTATACAGAGATTGGACTGTGATATACATATATGTACATTGTTCATATATTTACAAAATAAATCTTTTTACTAGAATTGTTTTACATCTTGTTATTTTAGGCTATATTAAGATTTTCTTGATTTTCTAGTGCTACTTCCGTTTTGTTATCTCCTTCATGAGATTTAACGACAACGACCTTCGCTAACCAGAAATACAAGCTCGAACCAAATTCATAGACAAAAAAGGTACAATTAAGAATAATTTTCTTTCATTATATACATATTTATCGTTTTTGATCTCCATAACCAAAATATGTTGAGATATATATATATAAATACAATTATGATTTACTATCAAATATTTTAAGAGGACTTCACCCCTCTTATTTACCACATGAGTCAAATGTAAACATAAACCATATTTAACAGGATTTTTACTGATTCTTTTCCAACGCGGAGTTGAGAGAACAATCTGTAAAGTTAATATTCATTTTGACACCAGTTTTACAATAATTAAACCAAAACTGGAAAAGGAATAGGATTCGAAAGTTTGGTAGTAAATTTGAAACATGTGAAAAATGTCGGGTTATTCAGCTTTGGATTAATTGCAGCAATTAATTACATTCTTTTATGCAGCAACAGTAAGAAGCTCGTGTGACTATTGACGGATTTCAATGAATGAGGTGTTACCACTAGTTATAGTATAAAATCCACTGCATAACAGAATGCACTTAATTATTGTAACCCTTACAGAATATGAGTTCCACTCCGCTTTGTGATAGAATCACTATGAAAAACCTGTTATTTACGATTTTTGATTGCATTTTACTTGCATAAGAAAGACCCCTTAAGAAACAAATATCATTGTTCTTTTATCTTCTGGCTTATATTCAAGAATAACCATAGTGCAAAAGAATGGAAGTCGAGTATATTTTCATCAAATTTATGCGTGAATCAAGTTTATGAAGTTATGAGATACAAATCTATTTTATTATTAACATTTAAATATGTAAAATTAGCATTTTAATATATGTACCTTTTAGTTGACAATTGTATTTATAAATTTAGGGCAACCAAGCGATATAGCTTATACAGATTTATAAAAGTTTTACAATTAACAAATGCTTTGCATTCTTTGCAAAATGTATGAATTTATAAGGGATTAACTTTTAGTTGCATATATTATACAAAATTGTGATCATCAAAATATAATAACTTTATCACTTTTCAAAACATTATATTTGATATAAAAGACAATAAACAGTAATCAGAAAATGTAACTGATGAAGCAATTAAATATACTCAAAATCCAGCCTTTCGTGTTTCACCAATCAGACTGAGGTACTCTGTATGTAAAATTATTACTTCTAATTACTGTAATCCCTGCTCCATAATATGGCATAACGTATTGTGATCCATCAGCAGGTCCAACAATTTGTGTTGCTATAAGTATTACATCACAAAACTGACCGAGGAATAGAAACCCTAATGTACTTAATTTAAGTAACCCAAGGGCAGGGTATCCAAGGTAAAATCTGTCGGCTCCAAACATCCCAAGGAAAATTGACAACAGTAATGATGTCTCGAAGGAATAGCCATTGCTGTAAGAGAAGAATATGCTATAGTATTTGTTTAATAAAATAAGTAAAAATTAAGTTTTATAAATGAGAAAAAATTAGTTCATATACATACGTCCATTTGCAGGGAATTTCCTTTTTGAATGTACTATTTTTTGTTTCAATACAAATAATTCCATCTGCTGCTTGACATATAACTGTAAAAAAAATACAGATAAAAAATAATGAGTCTAAAACATTATTACATAGTTTCTATAGCTTAGTGCAGAGCTTAATAATTGAACGTATAAAAAGAGTACAAATATTGTAATCAAAGAGCATTCTGAAATAGCATTGTTAGTGCATTGAAATATGGAATATGTGGTCTAAAATGCAGTAAATTTCAAAATGCTAATTAATTGTATATAAATATTGCATTCAATTTTAAAGTACAATTCAACTCGAACATATAGAAATAGGGATCCGTCTTATTAGGGACTTCTTGTGAAATGGTAATAGGATATTTTCATCAAGAACGTTATTCAAAGGTACCCAAAAGAACATAAAACCGATCATCAGCAGTACATCATATCTATCAATATTATTCAAATTATTTGTGTCTTCATAGGTTATGTTTGTATACTCGACACTATTAAACATAAATAAATTATAGTTATAGAAGTATTATAGAAAAATATAAATCTTTTGCTTACTTTTGGCTTTATTTTCTTTTGTACAGCCTTTAGGCTGTTGCGTTTTTGGATCGATGAAGTCGTATTCCGGGTGAGGACATATGTACTGTCCCATTCGGAGGTTATTGCAATCGATTTCATTAGGGCTGTCTGTCTGATCACTTAACGAAATCGTTATCATGAATACGAATACACTACAAAGACGCAGCGATTTAATCATAATGTATCATTTTACAATATTCAACACTTGCTATCACGTATAACCTCGCTGAACGAAAATAATAACAAGCTGCATCTTGAAACCGTTGAACTCACGGTGGAATTGGACCGTTTACTAACTGATACAGCACAGTATCAAACCCACTTCCTGGTCGAGACATATTGTGCTGCCATCAGTCGAGTTTATAATGACATTAAATCACGTTCCAGAGGAGACGTGGTAAAATCTTATTTACAAATCGTAAGTATACATTTCAATCGGACGTAATAGTCAGATAAAATATTACCTTTTGAGATTTAGAGAAATTAAGTTATATATAATCTATTTAATTTCACATATTCGGTGTTTTATATTAATAATCTACGTTATTAAATAAGGCAATTGAAAGTACATGGAGGACTTTGTTAAATATCTTTAATGATATGAAATGAGTGATACAGTATTGTCATTATATTACAATAAATATATTATAATAAATCCGTTAGTCATTTCAACTTTTGTACATTACTCATTTTTTTCATTGCTAGACAAAGTTTTACACCCGAAAGGTGAAATATTAAAAAAAACAGCGAAGCGTCTATCGAATGACTTTTGCTATGCGAAATGGCGTCAACGTCGATGAAAGGCACACGGAAAACATATAGTTTTGAGGAACGAGAGATTCTTATGAACCTAATTAATAAGTACGACGCAGTGGAGGACAGAAAATCGGATCCTACGTCCATGTGTAAAAGGAAGTCGGCTTGGGCTCAATTAGCCGAAGAATATAATTCCATGGTTGGCCCAGAAGGGACTCGATCAGCCGTGCAATTAAGACGTTGCTGGGAAAACATGAAAGCTTGCAAGAGAAATCGAGAGGAGAGGAGCTCTCGGTAAACCGTAACAATTAACTAGTTTATTAATTCTTATAAAGTTTTTTATAATGCAACGTTTGTTTGCAACAGTATATATCTCATTCGTGAAACTGCTATTTTAATACAACTTTGAAGGTTTTCCGAAATATTCAAAATATATGGTATGTAGATTAACTGTCGGTTTAGATTTGGATTTTAGCAGTTACATCTATGTTTCCTATATGCGTATGCAATTGTGGCGTAACCCCTTTATTACTTTGAGATCTGCCCTTAATATTATGATATATTTCTGAAAAAGGAAAAGAATTGGTATAATATTATTTAAACGTAGCTTTTGTTTATAGGAGACATTTAAAGAGTTTTAATGATCTTTGCAGTGACCGTACTAGAGTTGTTGGTCCATCTTGGGAGAATTGTAATTCTAACCAAACATCAACGGAAACTCCGTCGAGCAGCGGAAACATTGGACTTCCTCCAAATGTAGTTTTTGAACCCAAACCGTCGGAACCTTTTACTCTTCAAGGAGTATCTGCGCCAAAGACTTCTAAGCTTGGCATAAAAAAGGAACTGCCATTAAGAGATTCAGGTTGTCCGGATAGTCTCAACTCTTCGAGTTTTTTATCAGGGCTTCTTCAGCAGTCAGAGGAAGGAAGTAGCGGCAAGCAATTTATAGTAATTTCAGACCCTTTTGGAAATAATCGAGAAACCTCCTCGTCCGTTGGCCCAAGAGACGATTGCAGTGACAGATTGATTACTGATCGCGAATCATCTGTCGAAGATAATCAGGGGGAAAAAGAAGAGCTTGCACGAAAGAAGCTGATAAACTCCAGAACATATCCTACCGACGTCATGATATCGCCTCAAATTCTTCAAGGAAAAACTCGTAGAAGCACTAAAAATTCCCAAAGAGAAGAAGAGCTTCACGTACTTGCGCTTTCAGAAGCTCAGATGAAGGTCGATATTGCAGTTATGCAAAAGGAAGAGATTCGAGTAAAGCTCGAAGAGGCTCACTATCGGAAGGAAGAAGCTAGATTAAGAATGCTTTTCTTTACGTATAAACTTGACAGAATAAAGGAGGATTAATTATTTTCTTTCTATTCAAAATCATTCAGAACCAGTAACAAATATTTTGCAAGAGATACGTTTCTATTTTCCAGAATATTATATTTATTTTTCATAAATACCAGTAGCAAATTAATACAAATGTTTTCTCTTTATATTAGTTTATACTTATTGGCTTCTCTTTATGAATAATGCAATTATAGTTAATGTTTCAATTAATTCCGAAATGGGGAGAATACTTGAAACATATTTCTCCATCTTTGTAAACGTATTTTACATTTTTACTGTTAAATGCACTTCTTTGTATTCGATGAACAGCAATGATAATGTAATTTTTCACCTAAAGTGTAAAGAAATCCGTAAAATAATTTCACAGTTTTGCTTTTGCGAGCTTTGGCGATTGTATTCTTGTTTTTGTGTATTGAATACAAAATGTATTATTTTCGCCATAGATAACTTAATTATATTTATCCTAACATTTAATAACTTGTTTATGCTTTTTGAAAAAATTATGATATTTATAGGATAAATGAATTTTTGACTACCACACATTTCAATGAATAAAGCATTTATAAGATCTTTATTCGATACCTCAAACAACAATTATTATTACTGACGAATCATTTTCGCCTATAGTTCAAGTATTTTTTTTCTTAGAAAAGGGATCCTCCTCGAGTTATATTTGGTATTAAATATGATTACGACTATCATTTATTGGTCTAAGTAAGGCAGTGTGCGGATGTAGTATATTGCGAGACATAGAAACCAATTAAAATATTTTTGGAGAATTCTATAAAATTTCAAAACTTCCACATTACGACAAAGTCTTATCTATTGGCAGTTAGTAAATTCATTATAAACACTGGCAGTTGTAGCTGTCGGGATTAAGTAATCCTAACAAAGACCAATAAAAATAAGTAACTTAAGCTTAACGTTAATTACAAAAAGAATTTACCTGACTAAGCTACATCTCATAAATCGTATTAATTGACACTGATGCTACTTGCTTTTCGAGAAATATTTAAAAGTCTCCTTGGATACGTTTTATTTCTCGCATATTTCGATATTATGTTTCTCACCCTTCGCTGATAATATAATAATAGAATGTTTCAAGAGCAAGGTCATTCTCGCAGAGTGCTATACAAGATGAAATTATTTAAGTCCGGAAATCAGTGGCTAATTATGTGTAAATGTCAATTTATCAACGAAGGGACCGATATCAAATATTACTCGTATTATTTTTCAATATGGTAAACGTTCATTACATGAAATGAAAATTGTCATTACGCGCAGATTTTGGCTCATTTGTTGAGCAGTGTGCAATTTCAAAAAGCGATGGGTCGGTATAAATCGGCTCGCTGGGATCAAATCCACTTCTTCGATTAGTTGCTAGACCAACAGCTCCTTCTAATGCACTGCCACTACTCAAGCGTTGATTTATCACGTGGCTCAATGATCTCGAGATAGATCTATCAAAAAAATATGTTTAATCTTATAGTGGAATATAAGGTGAATGATATATTATTTCAAGCAAATTGATCTATGTATTAATTTTCAAATAACTTTATCGGCAAAGATTATTTCTTATGCGTTTAGTTTGCCATATTTTCAATCGTTATCGTATATTATGAAGTTATATCCAAAACTTACGTGGATTGAAATGGCTTTTGTAGTCCAGATCTTAAAAATGAAAAATTATTTTGCACCCGAGTACTGTAAGCATCTTCAGGATTGGAACTGTGATGGGATGCCTTATCGGCTCTTCGATTCTTCATTATCACAGAATAGGCGTACTTCCTATAGAGTATTAAATATATTAAAATTATTTAATAGAATATTCCAGAATTAAGAGAAAGTAAAGATTAAAAATACTTGTTAACATTTTTTCAAAATGTTTCAATAAACTTTGTTGTATATATACGTCCCCCGGTTACAGATACTGCTTGATAATTTGACATAACGGCAATATATTGTAACGAAAATGAATTTTTATTAGTAGGGACGATTCGGAATATTCGGGCAAGTGGCTCCCCCTTAACTCAGTGGTCAGAGCAGTCGACCGGTAATTGAAAGGTTCCGGGTTCGAATCCCGGCTCAGACGCCTCGCATTTTTCCGGATCGTCCCTTGAAAATAACTCATTCACCGGGTTATATAACATACATATTCAGGGTAAGCCAAAAAAATGGATAAACAGGTTTCAATGGCAGCTAAAGATATTACCGTGCATAGTCCAGTGAGTTGAATTTCTCATAAATATGTAAATAAGCAATAATATTGATATATTTTCACAATCATTGTTAGATCAGCTAGTGATCATTTGCAAAACAATAAAATAACCTTTAATTTGAGTTCTGGTATGATGTACCTGTATTTTTTTTAAAAAGTTTGTTCTGTTTTTCTGACCTACCCAGTACATAAAATATAATAATATACCGTATTCAGGTGTCCCAAGTAAGACACCTGAAGTTGCCGCAATCGAAAACGAGTTAAAACTTCTTACCATGCAGAAGAATAATTCGTTCGGCAGATGCAATTATTATTTCTCGTTTTCGATAGCAGCAACTTCAGGTGTCCTACTTGGGATGGGACATACGGTATATTCCTATCTTTGTTAATTAATTCGGAATTTTCTCCTTGAATTTTCTGTCACAGATACAAGAATGACTTTTCATTCGTTTAAACGAACAAAGTCAAAGTATTACATAATGTTGAATATTTCTTACCTGTAAACAATCATAGAAAGGACAACAACGGATGCTAGAAGTACCACAAGACCACAAACTGCAATAACTAATCCATAGTATTCGTTTGGAGTAATGCAAACAGTCTCTATGACTTTTGTTTGTTTTTCGACAATATTTTCCTCAATCATATCCATGCGCGAGTCGAAAACCTATAAAGGATTGAGAAGATCAGTTTTTAATACTAAGGTGGACGAAAAAATAGCAAAGAATTTCATATAATATAATATAATAACCTAACAATTTTAACGACTCTAATTAAGACTGGACTTAAAAAAAATATGATGATTAAGTATAATTAATTTTTTAATTTTTTGTACACTGCAAATAGCATATAACTTACCTCTATCATTTCTCTAACGTGCTCCTCCTCGTTCTCTTCCTCTTCCTTTTCCTCTTTTTGAACATCCTCATCGGTGCTTGTAGTATTCATTGTTGACGTTGAGGTTGTCATATTTGCCACATCTTCATCAGATTCAATTAAAGTATCGTTGCTCACATCCCTTCGTTTCCTACCAAAGGATGGTTCGCTTCTTCCTGCACTTCCCGAACAATAAGCTGGTTGGCAGCCATCTCGACAAGTTCGAACTGTTGCCTCGAATACTAGGAAATTTGATTCCGGAATTTTAAAAGCGTTGAAGCGAGCTTCGAGACTATCGCCTTCGCGAAGACGATCCAGCCCAGGAAAAACAAAGTTGTCCACTGGGCACCTGAAAAGTGAATTTCGGTCAATTATGGATTCAAATTACTATTTTTAATTATGTTTAATCTAAATGGATTATTTTTATTTTAAATAAAAAAGAAATCTTTTTCATACCCATATCTGTCTATAAGCTGAACACTTCGTCCCGAATATGGATCTCTAGCTATGACGTTAGTTGCAAATATGTCAGTTACATAATTGTACCTAAAAATGATAAATTTGCCAAAATTTATTGTCAGCAGGCGATAAAGATGAGAAAATTAATAAATATTTACCCGTCTTGAGCTTCTAATCTGAAGGTCAGTGGATCTCCAACCGCTATGGTTGTTGTGGGTCGACCTTGATAAAGGATCAGCAAACGTACCCGAGAACTTAACGTATTTTCAGCTGGAAGATATTCGATCGGGATGGGTGACCCCGATCTACTGAAATTCAAAAGAGTCCAATTAGGTACCTACATGATTCATATGTGAACGAAAACTGGTTGTGATCAAATCGATTACAACTAAGCAAAAGTACACGTTTTGCTAAATTCATAGAGATTCGGAAACAACGATTCATCACATATCCATCTCTTGCAATGAATGGTGCAGTTCAATATGTTATTATATCTAATGGGATTATTAAAACGTGGAAAGGTAAGCCTATAAATAATGTGCAAAATACCAACACCTTGGTGAGGATGAAAAAATTAAAATTAAATCTGTTATGTAAGCGTGTACGTCGTTCTGGTGCGTATAATTATCAGGTATTAGAAGTTCACGCGAAATCACGATGAAATTGGAGTAGTGAAGTTGGTGCATAAAGACACACAGAGCGGGGTATGACCTGGCGTACCCGGCACCGATGTAGCCGGAAGTGACGACAGCTTCGCCTGGGCCTCGAAATAGACAAGTCAGATTGAATCTCTTGTCTCTGCCAGTTTGCACGTAATCCGAGAATTGGACTACTACGATGTTGGTCATCGTGTCGCCGTACTATGATTTAAAATATTTTTTATAAGCTGCTTGTAAATATTACAATTGAAGGAAAGTTTTTAAATATCAAGTATTAAGATACCCGCTGAGTGCCGCATTCAGGATATCCTTGGGCCCCACTTATCCGGAGTACATTTACCGTACCGCCGTTTCCGCGGAAGAAACAACGATCATAATATCCGTAAGTGTAAATTCTTCCGATAAATCCTTCTGGAGTTCTTAGAGTGAATTCCATACCGTCTTCGTTACAAACTTGACTCACTGAAAACAGAGAAAACGGTCGGTGAGAAATTTTAGTCACGGATGTAAAATGTTTCGAATATTGTTGATATTGTAATACTTTTATCTTTAATTGCTAAATTAATATAATTCAATATTTCTGACGGAAGATCATTTTGCTCTCCGCAGGCATGCAAATTTTCAATCCATTCATACATGATGTCGCTTGAAATAGGCAATAGTTTAACCATGTAATTCTAGTGCGTATTCGTTACACTTTTCACATCAATACGGAAAATAGATCTCGACGGATAGATAGAAAATACACTGTATTTTAATTTTAGATCAATATATGTCAAATGACCGAATAAATGGAGAATAGCGAATCGTATTCTTTGAAACCTTTTTTTTTTGGTCAGACATATTTATTTAATTTGCTACTAAGTGAGAGCATGATACAAGAATGATACAAATAGACGAGGAATAGTCACTAGCGGTTCTGCGCATTTGGACAGTGGCATCACTGGACCATCTTTGTTCTGATTGGCTGACCACTGGATTCTCTTTGATCTGATTGGCTGACCACTGGACCCTCTTTGTTCCGATTGGCTGACTTTACGTATATTGCGTGGTCATGCCGCAAGGTCAGTTTCACTTTGAGGGGACTTATTAACCTTTAGATTCGTAAAAAGATGGCCTCTTAAAATGGAACTGATATTGCGGTGTGACTACACAACATACGTAAAGTCAGCCAATCAGAGTAGAGAGGGTCCAGTGACATCACTGTCCAAACGCGTAGAACCGCTAGTGACTATACTTTGTTTACTTGCAGCATGGTTAAAAAGGAGTTGAACTTTGAATTTTCGGGTTGCAAAAAATTGAAAAAAAAACATGTTGACCGTCCACCATAAATGAAGCACGTCTTCCTCCGGGCTCAAATTCGCGGGTCTTCGAGACCCACACCTGCGGAAACATAGCTGTCACCCATCTATGTGTGACGTAGTGGTCAACGTGTTAAAAGTATGATTAATTACATTGACCGTGCAAATACAGGTATAGTCCATTTTTTGTATAACTTCGTTATCGATGCGAATCTGTATATTTTCCAATTTCTATCACAATGTGGCGCACAGGTTTTTTTAACGTCCGATCTGGGTAAGAAAGAGCTTTTACACAGTAATATGCTTTATTTGTTTGTGATTTATTCTAACTTTTTTTCGAAATTAACTTTCTTTATTTTTCACGCAACAACGAAGTTTAAAGCTTAGTTTAGTTTCACTTCGTAATTTTAAGAAAATCATTGTACACAAAATACACTTTTGATTATATGACGTGATTCCAGAAGCAAATTCTCTTTTTTACGAAACCCTAATAAAGGTAACAAATCTTTCTCGTCATAAGCGAAAGACGGCATAGCAAATATTTTCTTGAATTAGCTGAAAAAAAAGAGATTATACGTATACGTATACCTTTTGTGCAACTTTACAATTTCAAGTACGTGCGTGTTCATAAAATTACAAAAAAAAAGTCTTAATCTATCCCTTTCACAACATACTCACCATCAAGACATTCGCCATCGACACCCTGTCTACCATTGTTCCTCTCGTAAAAATCATAATCAGATCCACTGTCATAATATACAGGATTTCCCATATCCATGTCTCTGGAATCTCGATCGCTTAATTCACAATTGTCACGTTCCGCCCCATAGGGCGCTGCGTACGGTCTATAGTTGAACGAGCGGCAGACAAAGTCTCGGGCGTCTGCACATTCCCTTTCGCACTGTGCCAAAGACGAAGCCGTTGTATACCTTCTTACAAAAGGTTTCCGGACTCTTGTTCGCGCACCCACTTGTCGAAAATTATCTTGTTCGTCGCAACGGGAATGTAGCGGCGGTCGACCAATAATTGGCCCACCATTATTTCCAAATGGACGAGAATGATAAATTCCTCCCTCGCCTATGTAACCGCCGCCACTAACACCACCTATACTATTACCATAGCCACCGTCATAGTCATTTATGGGTCGAGCATGGCCGTACGGGAAACCGCTATAAAGGGGTCGCTCTCCGTATCCTTTGGTTCCGCGAATATCGTCGTATTCGCCTGGATATAAGCCATTTCCTGTTAGTCCTGGATATCTAAACACGAAGAAAATATGTTTTCAATTTTAGTTGACATAACTTAAATAAATGTTAATTGTTGTTTGTTTCAACAGGACTTACCGGTCTCGCGTGGGATAAGGATCCCTGTCTGGGAATCTGTCGCTTACGGGATAACGATCAAGCGGTAGTCTACCACCTCCGGGTCCTATGGGGTATCGATCAACAACATGGTCTTCCGGAAGAGGATAACGATCTAAGGTGGTAGGGTAACGATCTGGGCCAATTGGGTATCTGTCTATAGGTCCTGGACCGCTAGGATAGCGACTTCCTTCGATTGGGAATCTATCCCCAATCGATCCTCCCCCAATGGGGTATCTATTGCTGCTAATTGGATATCGATCTCCCCTAGGTGGATATGGATCTCCATGAATAGGATAACGGTCACCGACTGGATACCGATCCGGACCACTTGGATAACGATCACCTCCGATTGGGTATTGACCACCACCAGGGTACCTGTCATCAGGATATCTATCAGCTGGGATCGGGTAGTGATCGGGATAACGATCACCTTTATCGCCAGGATAGCCTTTATCGTAGTCAGGATATCCTGTTAATTAAAGATATAATTAATTTTCTTAGCAACATACGAAATTACTTATTTCTATGTTAAAAATTTCTGATTGAAAGCCACAATTAAAAAAACATAGTGGATGTTTGTTAAATCTATTATAATCAAGAATGAGTATTTTCTAACTGAACCATAATGATCCAATCTTCAAGAACAAGCAACGAGTAACTATTAACCGCGAAGACGCATGTACCTCGAGATTATTATTTTGTAATTTAATGAAATTTCGGTTAAGTTCTCATTCTCACAGAAATCTTTTCATTCAAGTAGATCACCGTTTGTTTAATGCGACATGATCTTACCTGGTCCACCAAGAGATGGTCTGCCTACATTGGTACCTTGGCCAAGAGGGT
>JAYRCB010000484.1:131065-141779 GCA_036026315.1 Trachelus stipa
GTTTGTTTAATGCGACATGATCTTACCTGGTCCACCAAGAGATGGTCTGCCTACATTGGTACCTTGGCCAAGAGGGTCCGGTCTGAGCATAGATCCGTCTCCGTCAAGAAATTGATCTAGAATCATATATTCAGAATTACATATGGATAGAGTATCGTGATAGAGTCATTGCGTGAACCACGCTTCGAGTGCTTGCACTTGAATAATGTCCTACACGCACTGCTGCGCAACACACAAACCATAGTACTGTGAAATGAATGCGTTTTTGTCTCAACAATTAGCATGTTATTGAATGACAATGGGGTGCTGATTATATCTGTCTCCGTATATTGACCTTGCCGTGTGACTTTTTTTAAAAGTTCATTATTAGCGAAATTCCTAAAAATATATTATGAGATTATGCGTTTTAAAATACACTGCGTCACTGACAACTATTCTGTGAATATAAATATTACGTATAGTTGTCAGTGACGCAGTGTATTTTAAAACGCATAATCTCATAATATATTTTTAGGAATTTTGCTAATAATGAACTTTTAAAAAAAAGTCACACGGCAAGGTCAATATACGGAGACAGATATAATCAGCACCCTAACGTATAGTTGTCAGTGACGCAGTGTATTTTAAAACGCGAGCAGTACAGTCAATATCATTGATACTGTATGATTATGGATTTTAATTTATGACATCGAGATATCGTGAGGGAAGAAAAATGTGTAATGGATTACTTGATGCTAAGAAGATATAAGAAACTTACGCATTAAGTTCTCGTAGTAATCATAGTCCGCGTCATAGATAATTCTGTGTCCATCGCGTTGATTGTATCGACTGAGACGACAAGTATGAAAGTGTTCAGAATAAACAGCACTTCTGCATTGGAAACTCGTTTGCCTGAGGCATTCGTCCAGACATTCGCTGAGGCTTCGTCCTGTGATTTCGGAAGGAAACTCGCCGCTGAGACGTGAGTTCCGGTAACGTTGGAAGGCCGTATCCGGTCGACGCCCGGGGGCGAAGAGGTGAGAAGTCACGCTGTTGTCTGGATATTCGGATCCTCGTGCTACGGCGGACGGATCTACATTACGTTAGTGATGACATGGGTCATCCATCGCTAGCTATTGACCAGGAATAAGTAATTCTTAGGACTCAACAACCCCCGCAAGAATTATGAAGGAGATTTTTTTTTCATTACCCTCCTCTACCTTTATGAAAATTAGGGCTGTTTTTAAGCCACTGTATGAGATAAGATTTGGTTTCAAATAACCTTCATTGTGAAATTTAACGTAAATATTTATTCCCGGTCATAAAGGTAAGATTTTCGAATTTGCTTGTTCGATGTACACGATTTTTCCAAACAAATGCATGATATGAAATTAGTTTTTATCATTTGTAATAAATATGCATGCGGTTATTCAGGACTATTGAACCATCTCAAGATCGTTCTGTCCATTTGATTTCTACTAATTCCCATGGTAGAACCACGGTGGTTCAATAGTTTTGAATAACTTTTGTTTGGCTTGCTCATGATTTAGTGTGCTAAGCTTTAAGTGAGTGTTTACTGTCATAGAAAAACTTACGATTGTCTAGACAAACCAGATCGTAGAAGTGGTAGCTTGGGCTGCTGCTGATACCAATATCATCCTTTTGTGAAACTGAATCCTCTTCTGAAATTACGCACTGTCTCGTTTGCTCGTCGTATTCCACGCTTCGGCAAAAATACTTTTCTGCTCGTAGGCAAAGCGCCTGACATTCCTCGAGCGTTAGATTCGTGTAAATGTCAACCTCGAATGGACCACGAAGACGCTTGTTCTCTTCTTTGATAAAAACTGCTAAACCATCGCATCGGCGTTCCGCTGGAATTATATGCTTGTTTATATTTATAAAAAAATTCATTTACTTGAGATTCTACGACACAAATCAGCTAATCTATTGGCTATGCGCGTACGTACGCAGATCCAATATTTGGGTATGCATTCCTGTGCACGTGCATTTTATCAACGCCACCAATTTTCCTGGACGGCCTTTTCTTTAAGAATTTTTGTTCGCACGTGCACTGAAGTACATGTTTAGATATTTGATGTGTGATATGATATGTGAATATTATTTTCGATTTAGTATTTTTAAAAATGACAAATCATATTTTAAGTATTTTTTGCAAATATGATATATATGTAATCATAATGCGTCGTCATGAAACAGTGAAAATATAATATTTTATATGAATGATAGCTTATTCGATTAATGCACTATAATCATACCATTTAAACAAGTATTTTCCAAATAATCGGAATTCGGATTGTCCTCCAAAAGTTCCGGATGAGTTCTTCTCGTGAAACGGCTCAAAGAACAACTTCTCAATGCTGCATCGTAAGTCGCGGAGCGACAAACGAAACTGAACTCGTTTAGACACCTGTATTCATATACAAAGATAAGAACAAATAAACAAACCAATTTAAATTTATATGAATACGTACTACGCGTTGAAACTATTGATTTCATTAGTTTTTACTATCATAATATTTCTACTCAAATTAATAATTTCATATCATACCTATCTTCACAATCCGTCCTGTTAGCTGCACTAACTTCCTTGAGATCGGTTAATGGTAATTTCAATTTTTTTCGTGGATGCCTTTCAAATACATATCGACGGTTCGGACAGTCTCTCTCTATACGATTTGCTATTGACACAAACAGTTGATTATATTAGTTAGGGTATTGTTCATTTTTTTTAAATATATTCATTGCGCTAGTATAACAATTAATGGGTCATAAAAAGAGTGTATTATATATACGATACGTGGACTGTTTATTTGAACAATGTTATTCGTCCAGCAAGAAACATTAAAATACTTACACGTGAGACAGACTTCAGTGAAGTGGACGCTATTGGGTACTAGCATCAGATTTCCAATGCCCTCTGGCTGAGCTTGCTCTCTCGTTAGATAACAAGTGCTCTCTTCATACTCGGCAGCACCACTGAACGATGCTATTCTACTTCCAGGCTGAAAATCGAAGCTCGTGCAAGCTCTCACGAGATTATTCGTTGCAGTTCTGTCTCTCAAACAAAGCTCTTGACATTTCTCCAGTACTCTGAATGGCGGCGCTGAATCTCTTACCTGGACAAATATACAAGGTCGTAATAACACTCGGACAAAAAGTATTCAGTGTATATATTTATAAAGGCAAATATTTATTTCGCATGCGTTTAAAGCAAGTATCAATTTATTTGAAAAATATTGTATACTCACTACGTCATCGTCGAAACCTTGAAGTTGTTGATCTGGTAATCTCTCATAGACAACTCGACCCGATCCGCCATTACATGTCGTCTGGGCTGAAAAAGAATTTAATAAATAATTTTTGTAAAACTTTGTATGTCTCTATGGTTTTCATAAAATCGAGGTTACTTCCTTTCAGTTGGATGTGAATTAAAGTTCAACATAAAACGTTTTGATTTCATCTGGCTCGTACATCATAACTATCAATTGTACAGAGAGAAACCGGTGCGCTGAATCATGCAATTTCGCAATCTCGTGACATCCTTTGATCTACATCCACATGTTGGGCTACAGGTAGTTTAATTATTCGCGAATTTTTTTTGCGCATATAACCACCGATTTTCTTTATTATCGTCATCGTTAGCATCGGTATAAATATTTTTAACTTTAAAGTGTGGATAAATTTATGCCAAACAAATTTTAAGTCTATGAAAGTTATTGCTAACTAATATATTTCTTTTGATAGGAATATTTTCGGAGGATAAAAGTTTATGAACATTGTTGGTTTATGTTCTGCCTGGCATTGGCAGCTTGGATTTTGAGATAGCGAAGCGGCCACAGGAAACCGGAAATTGCGTCATCACATTTTCATGAGGTTGATTCATGCGTGCCATTGTTCGGTATAATAGTTAGGTGATATATTCCCAAAAGTTAAACCTAGGATTCTATTCTGTATTATACTTCTGTACAGTTTTCACTTTCTTTTTTATGCTCGAATACTACAAATAAAAATCGAATGGCATTCGTGAATTCTCGGAAAACTTTTAACCTCCGCAGAATTCTATTCGCATATGTTCCAGATACATGCATTTCATGTGAATTCAATGCATATTGAAATTCTTAAAAATAGTTACACGATAACATCTGTGAGATTGTGCTGTTACTCGCGATATTATAAAATGCGTTTGTTTAGATCTTAATAAAGCAAAGTATTCAAAAAGCGAATGCCTATGAAAAATACATATATGAAATTTAAACATAGTTATTTTGTCATAAAACCATACTGATACTTGCGTTAATTATATAGCATTACGGTTTGTAGCGTAAACTATATTATTTATTATTTTGATAAGTATATTCTGTTGCTTGAATAACAGGCTGCACTACAGTCTGACTGAAACGTTTTCTACTACTTACTGTATTTGCTAAGTATCAGTAGTACTATAGTAGACTTGAGATATGTTTGGAAATTCAAACAATTCTCTAAGATACAATTAATACATTAAATTTTACGCATATGTATCAGGAGAGTGTGCAGGTACTTTGAAAAAGTTCATACTCTGATCTTGAAAGCACTGTACTCTTATATGCTTATTTTAAAGATAAATATTAGAACGATTTTATTGCGACTAATTAATAAACTTACCGTTGGCGAGCATCTTTAGAATCGTAAGAACGGTGATAGCTTGAACCATACTGAACGTGTCATGAATTCTTTTCATTTTGAATGGTAGATTCTGGCGACACAATCAAGTGGTCATTTCACTTGTATGGAAGTGCTGAAAAAAATAAATACACTCTTTTAGCGGATCAATCTATTTTTATATAATCAACAAATATTTATTTACTAGACAATTATTTTCATGGTTGCTATAAAATCAAGTTCATTTCATCGTTTTACGTAGTATCGAGCACTAAGTCATTAAAGTATTTACAATAAAAATCAGATGAAAAATAATCAAGCTGTGCTGTTCTTAAAATAAATAATACACGAAATAGAGTCATGAAGAATTTATACATACCACTAAGAAATTCATTTTCTTCTATTGATATATTAATTAGTTAAGTATGCTTGAAAAATCTGCTTAGATAATTTGTGCGACATCAAATAATTAGTTGTAAATAATTTTAATATATGTCAACTATATTGTGATTAATTTGTACGTGAAATAGCGGTATTATCGCGAAAGGAATACGCGCTCGGAATTTGACTAAATCACTTGTTGCCTGGACGCGCACTGACTGAACTAATTTTTCACTGAACTGAATAAACCCAAGTTGAATCGCACACGTACTCATGATAACTATCGAGTGTCCCCATCAGATTCCATGGGTTCGCATTTGCCGAACAATAGGGTAAAGCCTCGACATAACCTATGCCATGTTTCATAATTACTTTGCAATTTCTCTTCTTCAGTGCTTCGTGTAATACGCAATTTAGTCCCACAATAAATAAAAGAAGCACTGACCCCATATTACATTAATGCATTCGAAGAAGTGCATTGAATAATATAGTAGAATACATGCGCGTAATTTTTGAAAGACAATTTTACCTAATACACAAGTGATTCGTTACATTTATTATTTTCAAAAAAAAAAAACAACAAAACGCCTTAAATGGACAATCAAATATTTTTAAATGTCTATGTCGATTGTGAATATTTCAAACTATTTAGCAATAAGATAATTTATCTTTTATATACGTTGCGTTGATTTATTGAAGTAAAATTTATATTTAATCTAGATTGCGATTGAAATTTTGAAAAATCAGTATACTATTTGAAATCGAAGACATAAAGTCCCTTTGCGTAATCTCATATTAGGTGATCAGCGTAATGATAACCAGCAATAGAGTTCCGTAGGGAAGATGGAACCACGCTCTGATGCCTTTAGGGGCATGTGTGAGTCTTTGACATTTGTATATGCGAAGATACGCGCGTGCACGTCCACGCACTGTATGGAAGTGTTCAGGGTGAGTGCCTAGTAGGAATTCCATAACCCTTGTTCCCACATCACACTTATAATCATTGAGAATATATTTTTAATTGACAGTCTTCTGCTATGAACATCCTTGTACGACAATATCGAAAATATGGATGTAATATTTAATAGAAAAGTTTTCATTTTAATTTGAAATAACAAAACTGAAGTTATAATAAATTTAACCCCCTTAAGCATTACCTAGAGTATGCTTGTGATAAATACTATTAAAGTATGAGAAAGCAAATTCATTTCTACTGGAGGGAATGTGCTCCCAGAGTGAAATTCCCGCCACAGAATATTCTGTTAAGTAACATCGTGTAATTGGGACTTCGCATTCTCTGTTTAATTCTCATCAATCAGCTAAAAGCAAGAGCCTATCGGGTAGCGTATCATCTAGTATGCATGGGGAATTGGCTTCACTGACGTTACAGTGGCTGAGAAACAAAAGCGAGGAAGAAAACTCAGAGTTTGGATATCTTTGCCATTTCCGTTGTCACCACACTCTGATTGGTAAACTATGCAATTTTGAAAAAAACGAAGGTGATTTTCGTAATCTCCTTTCGAACCTGAATCTGGCCACGCCGGGATTATCATCGAATTTTGGGACACCCTGCATAAAGTCAACACGTACATTTTACTAAACATATTTACTAGCTAATGTGTTCAAGATTCAAACTCAATTTGATACTGCTTGCCCAGTGTTAAAGAAAATTAAAAAATAAAATTTAAAACATTTAAAAAGTTTCAAATAATCCTTCCTTCCGAAAAATTGAACTTTTATTATCGGTTTCATTATCAATCGCTTTTATCAATAACTTGTATATCAGCGATAAAGTTAGGCTTGTAGTTTTTGTTTTTTTAAACAAATCATCAGCTACAGTTACTTGTTTCACTTTTAAGTGATAAACTTCCATCCCGTAAACTGATAAATCGAATGGTTCAGATTTTTCGACTGAAAAGCCGAACATAAACTCACTGGCC
Organism: Trachelus stipa; assembly: GCA_036026315.1. NCBI lineage: Eukaryota > Metazoa > Arthropoda > Insecta > Hymenoptera > Cephidae > Trachelus > Trachelus stipa. The sequence goes on from JAYRCB010000484.1 coordinate 138,028, forward strand.
TGCGCCAGAAGATTTATACACCAATAAATAACACATAATTAAGCGTAATACACGTTCCACTGAGTAATTCATTGACCAGATGTGAATATCAATATTGAACGTTTGCATATTGTTCACGGTAGTGTGAGCTTTGGACAAGATTGCAATAAATTATAGTTATTCCAGGGTGCGAGGACAGCCGTCCCCTGTCACACATAGTTACTAACCACACGCATGCCTATTCAATTCCATTGCCACCTTCCCACTTTTGTGTCCTTTTATTATATTCTTGTTTCAGTTATGAATGCTTTTTCGCCCCTCCTCACTCTCTCACTTTCTATCTCTCTATTTTTCTCTTTCACAAGCATGTGCTTTGACATAGCTTGACGGACATCAGGCACGTTGCACAAATATACTATAATTTTCATATATCGCGTTCTAAATTAATGCAATGTATTCTGCCAATATCTTAAGTCGCCTGCACAAGCATAATTAGGGTTTAGGTTAAATGGAATTAAGAAAGGTCAGTTTTATAATATATTATAAATTAATGAAAATAAATCGTCAATTTTTCTACTAGAATTTTGTATTATATTTTGAGTTTCGTTAAAATGGTCAAAAGTCATGTAAGGTACTATGAGTCAAAGAATTTGTATGTAACGAACGAGGATATGGGCATATTTCATAAACCAGAATATTTATAGATATAAGAATGGAACTTTAAATTTTTTTGCTGTTCGGTATACTCAACGTGCAAAGGGCATTCTCATAATATCGGTAATCGTTTTCACAGTAATGGCAAAATGGCGCGATTGTGAAAAGGAAAGAGGGACTTTTGTGTACTTTTCAATGTTTTAATGTGCACGCAGCACGCACTGCACGATATTCTCATGCGTGATGCAGTTACTAGGCACATCTTACAATTAAACCGGAAACGGATGGATATTGTGTTGGGTGACGTTAACAGTCCAATAGCACGCAACGGATTTTCTTCTATTCCCAATACCTTGCATCATATTGCAAGGATTGCAGCTTTTGTGGAAAGTAAAGAATCCCATTCCTAAATATATCTTCTGGACATACGATTACAATTATATTTAGAGTTTTAAACTGTTATACGTATATAAATATATCGAAGGACAATTTCGAGGACAAGCTACACTCACAACGGCAACCCGATATATTTTTTTTCTAAAAAAAAAAAAACAAATTAACCTTGGGATATGTGGCATTGAAATTCTAACCTAATCTAACCTAATGAATTACTTCTTAGCCCATCAAAACTCCGAGTGTCCAGCATAAAAAATTTGTAGGAAAATTTGGTGTGAGTGCCACCAAACGGCCCTGGAAGTATACGTTACATATAGGATTTTTCCAGAACCACTCTGGAAATTCCAAATGTCGTGGAGACTGCCAATACGCAAGAAAAAAAGTCCTGGAAACTGCCTTCTAACATATTTATCCTATGATATTAAAAAAATCTTATATTTTTTCTTCAAATATAGGAATAATTTTCGTTATGTGTTTTCATCGATGACCTTGTGTCTATAAGATGTATATTCATAATTTATAATAAGATGATGTAATACAAGTTGTATAGTACATTCATGAGCAAAATATATTTTAGAGGGGCAATTTTCATATGAATTTCAATGTAAATGAGTCCCTTAGACGTTATACTTCATTTATGGCTTGAGAATGTATGTTCTATGCGCTAAAATCATTAACCTTTAGAAGACGGATGGATTTTTTATTGATTACTCCAGTTTTAGATTTGGAACTTTAATATATACGTTAAAATGATACTTAGAAAAAATATGAGACCAATAATAACCCGAAAAATCGGATATCCGTCTTTTAGAGGTTCATTTAATTTATACTATTTCTTCGTTTCAATTCTGGTCTAGAGTCCAGCTTATCCATAATTGAGTAACTTGTGAAAAATATGTAAGAAAAGTTATTTTACACTACTATCTTTTCCTATCGACAATTTAAGTTTCGTTACTACAATCAGTAGCAGCTACAGCGAATTTTAGCTGTTTTATAGACGAACAGTAAAATTGCATTGACGAGATTTTAAGTGTTTTCAAAAAAAGAAATTGTTGGTCTACATCAATTGAAATAGTAAGAAATATTTATAAAAAGATTAAAGACGCAACTTATACCCTTCAAAGATCGCGTATTGATTCCAGTGCATATAACAAAACGTTATCTTAATTTTATATTAATTCAAATTCTTTATCATTTAAATCAGTGAAATCTGCAAAAACATGTTTATCAAGTAACTCAACGATTTATCGAAAAAGCCTTCGCTATACCTTTCCGCGAATTCAGCAATACACAATTCTGTCGAGTATAAATGAAACTAGGAGTGAGAAGCTGAAGTCGTAAACAAAATTAAGATTACCCTATTGTATAAAAAGAATAAAAGTAATATAAAATAAATAATAAAAAAAATCTTACTTTATAGATAGTTGGTCGTCAAGAAAACTGGCTGATTTTCAATTAAATTGGAGATGGCCGTGTCCTTGTCTTATTTATAACGAATTATAGGGTAGAATAAAAAAGGAGCTTGGTACGAAAGTATAAATGATGGCAACAGGTGCCAATGGAGGGCACGTCCAACGCGAATGGCACCTGTAATCAAACTGGATGAAAATCGATCCGCTGAAAATAGTAGGATGCATGCAAGTGGCAATCGCAGGCCATAGGGGGTAACGCGCATCAAATTATGCTGTACGGGTGTAAAAGTACAGTACGTGCTCCGTTGGGCCCCACCATCCAGCTCCCTCCGTAGCGTCATGAGTTCTGGCCTTGCGCGTACCGGAAGTACCACTATTGTTCTCGGTTTCCGCGGGGCATCCGGGAAAACGCATAACTTCGACGAGTCGCCCGATGGCGACTGACCGTCATGGCGGAACCATGGATTAGAGAATTCAAACGGACGTGGGGTCAGCTAATATTTTATTTTGTCATGTGAAAAAATTGACTATACGTATAGAAGTTTCAAACTATAAATCTTGATTTTGCCAACATAGTCACTTTCAAAATGTATTATTTAACAATCTTCAAGTTGATTAATTGTTTGATAAACTTGTCTTCTTAGCAACAAAAATGTCAATTTTACGAATTTAAGAATACCTATGAAGTTTGTAATGCTTTTACTCGAATTTCTGTACTACAGAAATTGCTGAAAACAAAGCAGTCACGAAGAGTTCTCGATCTGGATGAATTTTGTGTTTACCACGATACTCGCGGATTCGATACAATTTTCCGAGAGATTCTATTCTATCTTGTTCGCAGCAGAATTGGTCACCCGTATCTGTGGGTTAATGAACTATTGGAATCTATTGAATTCGGCATTCTATTGGAATTCCGATGATTGCCCTCATGAACTGTTAGGAAAATGATGCTGTTTATACTGTAAAAAATTGAGTGTTAAAAATGACACTAATTCAACGTCACCTCGCATTCTGTATAAGTTCACACAGTTTTCAGTGTTGATCTGCGTGGTTAAAAATATAGTGTTGAAAAAGTGTTAAGAATTATAAAACCATTGATACGTCCAATCGATGTGTAGTAAGCAATTAACACGTGCCAGTGTTCAACCATATCACATCGGTTGATGTACGAACAGTATATTTTTTTCTAAACACGCTGTTAATCTAGATTAAAATGCATAAATAATACAATTATTGGCATAATTGTATGTTAAAAAAATGGGCGCGTGTGTATTCATGGTTGTTGAGTACCCATGTATTTGTGGTGCTGGG
>JAYRCB010000484.1:146375-158770 GCA_036026315.1 Trachelus stipa
ATAGGGAGAGAGGGAGAGAGGGAGAGAGGGAGTGAGGGGGAGAGGGAGAGAGGGGGAGAGGGGGAGAGGGAGAGAGGGAGAGAGGGAGAGAGGGGGAGAGGGAGAGGGGGAGAGGGAGAGATGGCGAGAGGGTGAGAGGGTGAGAGGGGGAGAGGAGGGGAGAGAGAGAGAGAGCCACAATACAGCAGAGTGCACAATGCGTCCGAAGACTGTGGTCCAGCCGGCTACGAGGCTGACAATGATTCAGGACTCACAAGTGATCATAATGACCCCTGTTCGCTGATCCTATTGCCGTAAGAGGGTTTTTCGTAAGATGACTGATTCGTTGCTGTAGGAAATTTTGAGAAGTGCAGGCCTCTTAATAATTCGATTTTTCTACAATTTTTACTATTTCTTGTCGTCTTGTGGTGTACACGAGTCTAAGTGACTGGCCTAGAGAGACGTGTTTCGAGTGATCTCTTATCGAGGAAGCCGCTGCTTATGTCCTCGATTGGAATACGTTAAATCTAATGGGGATAACGATTTTTATCCTCCCGAGGTGTTAACGTCGCTTTTTGGAATTAATATTTTGATTTGATTCTTTGATTTGACTAACTGGATTAGCGATTTCTTCAAGTACCCGCTTACTGGTATTTTTATTGTGTTCGGCTCGTGCCGGCTTATAGCGTCTGGACACTTGTTTGTTCTGATTTCAGTCGGTTGATTGTATTTCTGATTCTCAGAATGTTAAAAGTTATAGTCTAATATTATTTCCTCATAATTGTCGCTGTGACTAAGTTCAAGGAAATTTCGCAATATTAGAGATTTAAATGTCCTATATTCCCTTTCCTTTCTCGACATCGCTTTGAAAGGTTGATAAGAGTTTTAAGGAATTCTAGAATGTTAGGATTTCTCTCAGATACTGTTATGCACATGCACAGTGCGCTATGCACTCTCATGTGGGACTCTTGACGTATCCATAATCGAGAATGGATGGTTTAGGAAGGAAAAAGGATGGAGGATAGAGGGGTATCAGGTCGGAACGTTACACATGATGTACCTGATACCCAGACCTTTTTTTGAACGTCAGTAGTATAGCTGTGGGCATTCTGGATACAGATTCTTGCACCGACCTTTACCGACACTCTAGAACCTTCGATGGTGGGTGTCCGTGCTAAGTTGGTAACCTGTACGCCCACAGTTTCCGGAAGTGGCGTCATCAAGAGCCCTTGATTCCTAGAATTTTCGCTCGATTCCGGGAATTTTGCGTTACATTCTGGGAATTTTGCGCTCGTTTCTAGGAATTACACGCGAACGAGAACATTCTAGAACCTTCTAGAACATTCTGGAAGCTTCGATGGTTCGTGTCCGTGCTAAGTCCCGGAGGATCGCTGCCAGAGCCAGCGGTCCTTTCGCCGGACGTTTTGAGGCAGCCCCTTGCCCCCACCCAGGAAAGCTTTCCAGAAGCTTCGACGTGCCCCGTGCACGTTTCGGACGGCAGCACTCAGTCCGTTTGACCTCGAACGTTATCTCGCGGAATTGCGCATCGCTGATGTAGTCCTGCAGGAAGTTTCCAGAACTTTTTTCCCTAACCTTGAACCTCAGTGCGTAGAATTGGTGCATCAAAGAGAGAGACGAGCAGCATCCCCTTTGAGCGCAGTGCCGAAGAGCGGTTCCAGGAAAAACGATACCCTCCCCATGCAGGTTTCGGACGGCAGGCGACTTGACCTCGAACGTCATCTCGCAGTGGTCGTGCGTCAGCCTCCTCATCCCACTGAGAAGCTTCGCGAATTCTCCATCCCCGATGCGTCAGCCTCCTCATCCCACTGAGAAGCTTCGCGATTTCCCCATCCCTCAGCCTCGTGCGGGTTCGACAACACCGACAAGTTCAAAGTCTATGTATCGGTAGTTCAAATGCGTAATACCGAACGTTATCACGCAGAGTCGAGAATGCAGTTCCTCATACCACCCGAGGTGTCAAATTACACGCGACAGAACTTCGTCGTCGGAGGAGGAGGAGGAGGGCTAAGGAAAATTCCGGAAGATGCATGGACCTTGACATTGATTTCAAGAATTTTTGAATATTCTAGAAAATGCGTTGTCGATTTCGCAATTTGAGTGGGTGCCTTATCGCACGAACCGATGCAAAAAAATTCCAGGAAAACCTTGAAACCTTCGTATAAAGGCCCTTCGATGATGCGCAGCGATCGTTGTTTGTTAAACCTTCAAAGTGCATTATCACTATTAACAAGATGGATTCCGCGAAGTGTAAAAGGTTGATCGAGATTATGGAAGGAGCGTATAGGATCATCAGTGACAGAAATTGAAAAATGGACAAATTTTGGTACTCAAAATATCAAACTTTTGAACTTACTCTTACGAACGGAGAGAAAACCAAAATTTTGACAACGATCGGAATCCTCAAATCTCTCAACGAAAAATTTAAACAACAACTTCGAAAAAGAGGTCAAGCAACAGTGAGAGAGAGAGAGTTAGAAACAGAATGCGTTGGGATGACTTGGAATCTGCCTCTAAGAGAAGAATAAGGACTGGAGTCATTGTAAACTTGCGACACAACGACTTGGGCCGTTTCCTGGAAGTTTCCAGAAAATTGTTCATTGCTAGAGTGAAAAACGCACTTCGAAAGGACGGAAATCTGAAGGTCAACGTCGTCTCGTCTTGCAAATTCGAAACCATGAAAGCTGGTGAAATTGTTGAAGAACTAAAGTTTTTCAACACTAAAAACGAAGTTATTCTACCGTCCACCGATATCAGCGAATGGTTCAGCACAAATGTCCGGGAAAAAATACTGACAAAAATTGAAGGCTGTCCGACAATTCCCCTTCTGACACTTTCCCTTCCGATACTTCCCCTTCCGACACTTCCCTTTCCGACACTTCTTCGTCTGAACACTTCTTCGTCCGGTCATTTCTTCGTCCGGACACTTCTTCATCTAGACATTTCTTCGTCCGGATACTTCTTCATCTAGACATTTCTTCATCCGGACACTTCTTCGTCTGGAAACTTCTTCGTCCGGAAATTTCTTCGAGCACTTACACACACACGCACGCACACGCACACGCACACGCACACACACACGCACGCACGCACGCACGCACACAAAACGATTCATACACAAAACGTCTCATACACAATTGTATCCGTTAGCCATCGACTTTTCGATGTTTCCGCTGAACACCACGTGGAGGTGGGTACATGTTCAACAAAAAAGAAATAGAAAATAAACAAAAAGAAAAAAGTATATATGTCTTATAGGTCTAACTCTTGCAGTTTCCGAGATATACTGATTTTTAACCAACCTAAAGAACCTAAAAAACCTGTCAAATGTGGGCTCCGCTCGCAAGCTCGCTCCGCAATTAAGTACAAAATCTTCCCTGCCTAAAATTCCTTCTAAAAAAAAAATAAAGAAAAAACTAACTAACCTAACTACCTAAAGAACCTAATAAATGCGGGCTCCGCTCTCAAGCTCCGCGATTAAGCGTAAAGTCCACCCTGCCTGAAATTCCTTCTAAAAAAAAAACTAACTAACCTAACTACATAAAGAACCTAAAGAACCTATAGAACCTAAAAAAAAACTAACTAACCTACCTAATGAACCTAAAGAACCTAAAGAACCATAGTCATAGATTATTATTCACCAGAATTATTATCCGGGCGAAGAGGTGTCGTGACGAAGAAGTGTCCGGACGAAGAAATGTCCAGACGAAGAAGTGTCAGAACGAAGAAATGTCCAGACGAAGAAGTGTCAGGACGAAGAAATGACCGGACGAAGAAGTGTCCGGACGAAGAAATGACAGGACGAAGAAGTGTCTGGACGAAGAAGTGCTGGACGAAGAAGAGTAGGAAGGGGAAATGGTGGACGATGAACTGTCGTGACGCCACTGCGGCGTTGCCGTGATCTTCTCCGCGCAATGTACATACATTAGTGTGCGCCTATGGATGCAGGGATGGGCGTGTGTGAGTGAACTGTACCAGTTCAAAAGTTGACGCTGGATTGTTGAAATCTTACACTGAACAAATTACTTTTATCGTTCTTAAATATAATATTAGTTATTTGAAATAATCATACATGCATTAATACATAATGTTGACTCCATTTTTTTTTACGATTGTAATAAGTTAAAAATAGAGAGAGTGGGTCGACTTTTGGAACTTTTCGGTCCGTAGTAATACCTTAAAGAAATTTCAAAAAATCTCCTTATCTTAAGCGCTCTACTTCACCTTCTTCATGTCATGCGCTCGTGTACTGCACCCCCCACCATGCTTCCATACTCGCACGCAATCCCCGATCGCCGCTCGCCGAGCTGCATCACGACAGAATAGTTTCAACGTCCAACGAAAATGGTAAGTCTTGTTTCCTTTCAATAGCATATCGTTTCTTCCTTTCCTTTACGACTTCATCTTCTAGAGAGAAGATGTGTCAGTTTAAATAGTACTTATATTGCAATACAAAAACCTTATCGCGGGATGTACTGAAATTTTAGGTTACCTACAAATTTTAATGCAATTCGTTTGGTTTATTTTACAGAGTAACGACGAAGCGATGGAAGTTGAGACCGAGAAGTTGGCGGCTCTGATCGAAAAGAGCGAATTGACGTAAGTTTAAAAAATATGTTCGTGATTAATATAGATATATAATTTTAGACATTCCATTTCAAATCATTTATATTAACGTTTTTTGTATTGTTTGTAGAAGCGGGAAGCAGCAGCACGCGTTGGAAAAATCCGGAAAGCAGCCGGCAGGAGAACCGGCAGCAGAACCGACGGCAAAGCCGGAAAATTATTCAGGGCGAGGAAGCGGTAGACGTACAAATTATGTATGAACAATTAGCAACTGCGATACACTTTCTTTAAATACTAATATATATTTTGCTCTATTTTCAGATGGAAAACAAAAGCCGAATTGGCGCTGAAGCCGCAGACAGCGGCAGGGGGCCACTGGCGGAGAGCGGGCCCCGTATCGTGGCCGCGGACGAAACCGCCACGATAATGCACCCCCACCCGCCGAAGCGTCAGACCGCGCATTGCGGGTAATGATGGATGCAATTCTAGACCGAATTTGATTGTAATAAAAAAATAATAAAAATAAATTAATATATTTCTCTAATTATAATGTATTCCCTTTATTCTCTCTCCCCGCCTGTAGAGTTAGTACTTTTGATAATAGACCCTTTATTTGTAGACTGGATCTTTTAGAGGACATAGAAAGCTTTTTTTCTTTAAAGTTCAACTTATATTAACGAAATTTTTTAACTTCTGCCTGCGAACTTTTAAATGCTGTAGTAGACACTGTGTGAAGTTCACTCTAATAAGACCTAGTGTACAGACGGCAGGTATGCTAAATAAGTTTACAGATAGAGACTTCATATTAATAACTCACCTGTATTTTTGATCTATATTGTTAGTCGAGGATCGTCTTTCTTAGGAAACTTGTACAGTCTAAACTTGGTCGTTAATTTTCCGTTTGTACATCCTCTGTATGCACAGAAATCATACTGTCTTTACTTTTCCTTATTTTTGTGTTCCATACTTGAAACGCTTATATTCATTCACTCTATATTTGAAAACGCAGAGCAAACTAACACTCTCAAACCAGAAGAAAGAACTGAAAAAGGTTGTTGTAACAGATTGACAGTGATTTTGGATCGGACAGGAGACTGGGTGAAATAATTATCACCTTTCGTACTAATGCTGAACAATGTATTAACTTTTCTTTATTCTGCCACGTTGCGACACGTGCTGCTTTCGCTCACAGACACGGAAGACTGCCGGAGTCAGGTGCGCGTCGCAGACACAGTGCGACCACCGTAGTCGCTGCCGCCAAGTGGCTCGACTGTCGCGCTCGACGGCACGCCTCAAAGCTCCTTACTCGCCAGACGCGCGAAATACAAATCCTATAATACTTCCACCGTACGAGCGCGTCACTCATGCTGCACCACATTCATACTCCCACACAGCAAACTGAAACGTTCTTTCGGCAATGCCTTTGTAAAGATATCCGCCTTCTGCAACTCAGTAGGAATATACTTGACTTCAATTTCACCCGTTTCAGCCTTTTCGCGAATATAGTGATATCGAATATCTATGCGTTTTGTACGCTTATGGAACTCCGGATTCCTGACTAGCTTGATTGCGTTTTGATTGTCTACTTGAATCACAGTTGCTTTTCCTTTTAGATATCCGATATCTCTTAACAGTTTTCTTAGCCATGTCGCCTCTCTCGTCGCTGCCGACACTGCTACGTACTCTGATTCAGTCGTGCTCAGAGTTACTAACTTTTGTCTTTGACTAGACCAGGTCACCGGACCTTTTGCAATTTCAAACAGATACCCCGTTGTGGAACGCCTGGTCTCGACGTAACCTGCATAATCTGCATCTGAGTACCCGGTCAGCTCTGGCTCGCTTCCACCGCCGCTATACTTGATTCCGTAATCGCTCGTTTTTGTCAGATACGCAAACATTCTCTTCACTGCTCGCCAGTGATCGCCGTTGTGATTGTTGAGATATTTGCTGACCGAGTTAACCGCGTATGTAATGTCCGGCCTCGTAACTATCGCCAAGAACATTAAAGACCCTACCGCTTCTCATTTTCCGTCTCCAATTCTCCTTCGGCAACTAGATGAAGCACCACGTGTGGATCCGCAGGCCGACTCATCGGTTTTACATCGATCATCGCAAATTTCTCCAACACAGGCCTCACATACGTACTCTGGTGTACAAAAATCACCTTTTTCTCTCTCAACCACTCGATTTGCATACCAACAAAAATACTCGCATCTCCAATTGTAATCTTAAACGCCTCTCCCAAATGCAACAGCACTCGTTCGACTAATACTTGTGGCCTCGCTACAACCAGACCGTCGTCTACGAACAGCGCAAGATAAACTGTTTCGCCCTCGACACGACCTGCGAATATGCACTTATTCGCTTCAGTCTCTTTTAACTGAAATTCCCCTAAGAAGTCACTGAACCTTTTATTCCAGCACCTCGGTGCTTGCTTAAGCCCATACAGAGCTTTCTTTAGTTGACACACAACACTTTTCACTTCACCTTGAGTTGCTTCTTCGACGCTGAGACCCTCAGGAACCTCCATGTAGATTTCTTCTTCCAGTCGCCCGTGTAGAAACGCCGTCTGCACATCAAACTGTACCAGCTCGAGATCCTCCGACGCCGCGATCGCTAGCAGAACTCGCAGCGAGTCATACCGTACGACTGGCGCGAACGTCTCCTCGAAATCCACTCCATGTTGGTGCATGAATCCTCGAGCACACAGCCGTGCCTTGAAACGATACACATTTCCTTCAGCGTCTCTCAGCAGTCGAAAAACCCACTTCGAATCGATGAGTTTTATACCTGGCTTTCGTTTCACCAGGGTCCACGTCTCGTTCTCCTGATGCGCCTTCAGCTTGTCCTCGATTGCCCTCTTCCATTGAACCGACTCACTGCCATTCACTGCTTCACCGTACGACGATGGAATCACGAATTCTGCCACATTCATCTCGTACCGCGAGGGCCGCTTCAGACTCCCGAGTTCCCTGAGCTGCCGCTGATTCCCCACCGGCAGCTGCGGCTCTATTCCAGCTGCATCCTCGGCCGCTGGCAGAAACACCTCATCGTCTGACTCGTCTTCTTCACCTCCTGGTCTTTCTTCGGCTCCATGGCGCTCCTCTCGTTCCTCTCGCTCAACTTTTGGCAACCGAATCTCATCGTCTTTTTCGCTGTCGGCTGGCAGTACCGCCTGTCCGACATTCTCGTAGAACACTACATCCCGCGACACTACTACCTTCTTCGACGCCGGATCCCAGAGCCGATAGTTCGACGATTTTCCTTCGTAGCCGACGAGCCACATTCTCTTCGCCCGCGTATCTAGTTTCTTCGTAAGCTGTTTCGGCACATTCACAAATGCCTCGGACCCGAATATTCGAAAATGCTCCGAATTCGGCGTCTGTCCGATCCACAGTTCGTATGGCGTCACGTCACCCTGCACATTCGACGAACCCGAACGATTCATTAGGTACACAGCTGTGGTAGCTGCCTCGGCCCATAGATTCTTCGGAAGCCCTTTCGCCCCAATCATCGTTCTCGCTGCTTCGATTATAGTTCTGTTGTCGCGCTCTGCTTTGCCGTTCTGCTCCGGTGTGTACGGCGCTGTGGTTTCTCGCTGAATTCCGCGCAACTCAAGATAGTTGTCCATTGCTTTGTTGCGAAACTCACGCCCGTTATCTGAACGCAGCACTCTCATCACTCGCCCGAATTTATTTTCCACCAGCTTGTCGAACACTTTGAATTTTTCGTACACATCACCTTTGTGTCGCAGAAAATAAACGTACCGAAAACTCATGGCGTCATCCTTGAAGGTCAGAAAATACCGTGAACCCTTCGGAGATTCAACCTGCATTGGCCCACACACGTCCGTGTGTATTACTTCGCCCAGCACGGTCGTTGACCTGTCACGCTCCTTTTTGAACGCGAGTCTGTGGGATTTGCAGACTTTGCACGCTTCACAAAACACGTCGCCCTTCCCCGACAGCTTCACTCCGTCCACGATGCCCTTCTTCACCAACTCACGCAACTTTCGAACATTTACGTGACCGAGACGCTCGTGCCACACACGAATGTCCGCTTCCGCTAAATTAGCTGCGTTGCCAGCGCTCTCGCTTCTTTTCTGGAAAAGCATCCGATAGATCTCGTTTTCCTGTTTGACACCGAAGGCCAGCACTTCATCGCCGTCACAGAATTTCACCATTTTGTATGAGAAATTCACGTCGTAACTCCGCGATGTGCACACTCCGACCGACAGGAAATTCTTTTTCATTTCCGGAACGTAAATCACTTTTTCAATTTGTGACTTGACCCATGAGCCACTGACGTACTTGTCAATTAAGACCGTCCCCTCGCCAACAACTTTACACTCTTTATTGTCACCCAAAGATATCGTTCCGCCATCACGCATCTGTCGATAATCAGTCAGCCATTCACGCCGATACGTGATATGACGTGATGCCCCACTGTCGGTGAGCCACACTTCCTCCCGATCAGCTTTCAGCATCACGTTTCCGACATTGACTGGAAAACTCACGTTTTTGAATCATCGACACTCTTCCGCGACACGTGCACTCTATCTTCCGCAACAAACGCGCAATCATGCGATTCCCGAGACTCACTGCGTTTACGCTCATGATTTTCCTCCTTTTTGTCCTTGCATTCGCGCGCAAAATGCCCCATCTCATGGCACTTGAAAGACTCGACGTCTTTCCGGTCCTTCGGTTTCTTTTTCTTTTTCTTATTCTTATTCTTATCACTCGATTCTCCACTTTTCTTCGTACCGTCTTTTCGCGATGCGGAATACGCCCCTGGAGACTCTTCGTTCAGGGTCAGCCGAGATTCCTCGCGAATAAGCCTCTCCTGCAGATTCACTGGCGTCTGCCGCGCGGACTCGACACTATCCCACGCGGTCTGCAACGTCGCGTACTTCGGCACTAAACTCGCGAGCACTTTCGCCATTATCGTCACTTCCGACACTGTTTCCCCAATATCGACTAATTGCGCGGCCATGTTCTGCACTTTCGCCAAATGCTGCACCATCGTGTCTCCCGGAGACATCCGATATTCGTGGAAACGTTGCGTCAGCAATAATTTGTTTGACGCCGACTTCTGCTCATGAATGCAAGACAATTTGTCCCACATCTCTTTTACAGCAGTAAAAATTAACAGCGACTCGAATTGCTCATACTCCACTGACGATGAGATCAGAAACATCGCGCGCGCATTGTCCTTTACCCACGCTTTCACCTCGGCATCGTGGGCGGCACCAACCGGCATTGGTCTCGACCCGTCCACCACGTCACGTATCCCGTGCGCAATAAATAATGTGTTCACTTGAAACTTCCATCCTTGAAAATTCTATCCATTGAATTTCACGAGGTTCCGTACTGAGATCTCGTCAGACATCTCGGATTACTATTCGACCGCACACGCGACCTGAACACTCGAAACCAGATACGCACGAACAATGGCCGACCGCGTGGCCTCGTGTTTCTGCGTTTTCCGACTCGCAGTCTCACCGCCTCCGAAAATCATAGCACAGTTAGGGTGTCTGGGCCCATAACCTGTTGTAACAGATCGACATTGATTTTGGATCGGACAGGAGACTGGGTGAAATAATTATCACCTTTCGTACTAATGCTGAACAATGTATTAACTTTTCTTTATTCTGCCACGTTGCGACACGTGCTGCTTTCGCTCACAGACACGGGAAGACTGCCGGAGTCAGGTGCGCGACGCAGACACGGCACGACCACCGTAGTCGCTGCCGCCAAGTAGCTCGACTGTCGCGCTCGACAGCGAGCCTCGAAGCTCCTCGCTCGCCAGGCGCGCGAAATACAAATGCTATAATAAAGGCTAGCAGAAGCCGCGGGAATGTTTTCAATTTGCTTGCAACATTGTATGCCTTCATGGGTTCACGACATATTCTTGGAAAAGTTCCGTTCGCTATTATTTTTCTACGATTGCTATAGTTCATTCCCGATTTTCATGTGTTCTATTTAACAAATTAAAAACAATGAAGTCTCTAGCAAGGCGCACATGTCATTGCATAAAGTATTTGTTATAAAACTGCATACACAATGTCTTGTACTACATATTTCTATTTCGCGTGAGATTTGCTTAGGATTGCATTATTTTCGATCTTCGCATCCCCATGCGGGCTATGTAAGACCGGGTCATAAAAAAGAATTAAACAAAAAAGAAATAAAGGAAAAAAAACCTTCCGTCTTTAGACGCGAACTCGGCACCTCACTATTACGAAGTTGAATCGTTGTCAACGCAGCCAATGAATACCTTTGGTTTCTAAAAATCCATAGATGGTATAAGTCAGCAGCTTTACTTGTGACACGAACTCTCACGAATAGAATCGATAAGAGAAAAATTGACAGCGATGGAAATAATCTCGTTTCATTCTCTTAACGCTTTTGCGTTTGTAACATAAATACATTTCTCCATTTCATTTTTGTTCAATATGCCGTGGTCGCAGCGTGGTCTAAATTAAAAAAAAATTTAATAACACTTGCACTTATGACAGGCTGTTTCACTTTTCAATAGTTTAACACTATTCAGCCGAATAGAAAAGCAGTAAAAAATGAGATGAGACAAATAGTGTATCAGCTTAAAAATTTATAGATTCATATATTTTTGAGTATCCTGATTCAATTTAGTCAATTTTTTTTATTCAAGCCTACGGAAACATAATTGTACTTTTAATATCTCGAATTATCAGTATATTCTGATATAAAACATAATTCAGAATTAAAATTATACCTCGACATAATTTCCTGATAATTCGATGTATTAAAAATGTTGTCTTTACACAGCCTCGAATGCTAAAAATTAAATGAAAAAAAATCCTTAACCAGATACATTATTTGTTTCATCTCACCATAGAAAGTAATTGGTTCATTTCTATATGCTCATCATTTTATGCCCGAGATTATTAAATGCAATTTTGTTTTTGGTAATTTTTCGTAATGCCTTCTTTATCCGTCTGAATATTATTTATGCAATTAAAACATGAAACAGCGTACCATAGGTGTTTGTCACAGGCAGGCTCTCTGCCAGAAGAAACGTTCGCTGATTCATATACCAATTTATTGCATGTGTACGAGGTAATGTAATACAATATTTATAGACTAATATATTCATATATTTAATGAATCTTAAGATAACTAGGTGAACCAATAAACATAGTTGATAATTAAGAAAAGAAATGGGGATGAAGCGTGAGTTTCGAACCTCGAGGCTCTCGGACGTTAATCCAGCACGAAGTACGTGCGCCAACGGGCCATTACATTATACTGATTGGAAAATTTATATTTGTGTAGTTACACATGTTCGAGGGTTTGTTTAAAGTTCTGTTTGCTTCCTCTGTTATTTCCAAAGCTTTATATGGATATTAAGGGTATTAACATTGGCACAATTGATTACATCATTACTGCGGTTTATGTAATATGCAGTAGAAAAAGGTAGACTCCCTATTTGAGTGTCACCCGGTTTAATATCGTGGATCTCGAGGAACACACGAATTCATTCGATCAATCAAAAACGTGGAACTAGTTCGAGATTCTCGTTCAGATGGCGCGTCGAAGCGCCAAAACACGGCTCCAGATTCTCACGTGCAGTATTACTATTGTGATGTAATTTTCGCGATCAAGCCTCGTCGGGAGATGTGAGACTGACCGGCGCACAACTTACGCGATTCCTTCGCGTTCCAGGCAACCCAGGATTAACATATCCTAAACTCGAAATATCTACAGTATTATTGGACGCCAGGTTCCAAAACGGGAACCACGTACTCTTCGGTTCTATTCGTTCGTTCGGGCCTCTCTTGGCTAACTCAGCTA
>JAYRCB010000484.1:158870-180416 GCA_036026315.1 Trachelus stipa
AAATGACTACCATAAATAAGATAGGGAATAACATACTTCGCTTATGTCTAGAAATACCATCATAACTCTATATTATATTAGGTACTTCTTTGATGGGATATACTTGGTACTAAATTTTGATTCCATAAATGTTTATAAGGGAAGTACTCGTGATCGAAATGTTATGTAATTGACCTGATACTTTTAGATCAGACATATTTTTGCCAATTTCCTGTTTACATGGTGAATAAATTAGCATCTAATTCTATGAGATTTAGGTTAAACGAGGAGCTTATTCATTAGATAATTAGTCGAGCTGTATAATGGAACAATTGGTTTCGATTTTCGAACAAATTTGTTCTTTTACGTGAATATGAGTGCCAAGGGTCATTTTCCATGGAAGCAAATACCTTCACTGTATTGGGTGCGATGATGTGGAAAACATACTCTGATTTAAATATCAATGCTACAGCTTTGGAATTACGGATACAATTGTGAACGAGCAAATAATTGACAGTGGAATCCCTGGGAAACAGATACATAATAGTGGGACAATATACATATATATTATATAGTTGGTTGTCATTATCATGATTGCTAGATATTACGCGGTGATGTTGACTATTTTGAGATCGGTTAAAAAAAACATATTCATTATTACTCATTTTAAACATACTGGCTATCCATTAAAAATGCAACTGAATTCGGGTTTTACTACAGAAATCAACGAATGGGTTAACCTCAGTTGGCGCGTTTATCGAGTTGTAATTTAACCTGTATTTTGAATATCCAACTCCTAAACCCAGTTTTGCCTTTATACGTAACATCTCTAATTTCTTTAGCCATTCATAATCTATATTCTTTTTCCTTGCAAATCAGATACATTTTTTCATAAAAATTATGTTCGTGTAAAACACAATTTTATAATACACTAAAAACATTAATTTTATTATGATAAATCGTTTGAGCACGCAGTACAGATTATATTTTCAGAGTATATTGGTATTCTACGCAAATGATGCAGACGCTTGAAGTTTTTTTAGTTGCTTTGTCAATTGCAACATGACACCTAGCTTGCTTTGCTAATTTGTCTGTTCTCTCCTGAGGAGGAAGAATTTCAATATTGAGAATACTTGTAATACAAGCTTTTTAAGGTTTTTACAGCGCTACATTAGTCAACCGTAAACGCAATTGAACTTCCAGCAAGCCTTTAGATAATTGATGTAAAAACATTCTGTGCGACAATGACTCCGGCTTGACTCCTGCTTCAAATCTGAGGAGCTCGTCTCTCGTCTCGTCTTCAGAAGTCTGGACATTCTCGCTAAAATTTTCTTTCAAACAATTAAATTTACGAAATTACAGTTTTCAAAGTTTTACACTGGATTCGATCTTAGTACTCTAGAGTTTTTAGATTGCGACCATACCTATGCTGATATTAAGGCCGTGTTGTGAACGTAGTCATATTGCTTGTCGCACTGTCATGTCAAGTGTAAGTAGCTGCAGGTGATAAAAACTGGTCATATTTATGAACGATAAATTGATGCAACTTGTACCCACTGTGACGTTATTCCGTCAACAAAACGTAAATCCCCCTAAACCCGGAATCCCGAAGCATAGGTGGTCTCAGCAAAATCGAAGTTTTGGACGCCAGGTACTCTCAAAGGAGTACCACGAGCTCTAGGCTCGTTACCGATACAGTAAGAGTCGCAAACGATAGTCAGTTCAAGGTTCAGGTAATCGGTTGCCACCAGGCGAATTACAAGCCAAGGGCCCCTTGGCCGAACGCAACAGATAGGGGCATCATGGTCAACAAAGAAAGGTACAAAATGTAACTAAACCTAAGGATTACCCGGAACTCGGAAAAATAGTACAAAATCAGACTACCTACGTCACACGGTACGCCGCTTGAGAGGCAAGCACGTCAGAAGCGTCGTGGCGTTTAAAAGGCAAGGAAGGAGTAGCAAGCCAAGGATTTCAGGGAAACGATAAGAAACACTACAATAAAATAGTTCAAATTAATCAGCTAACGCACTGAAGCTGTATGAAGCCAAATGAACAATCCAAATAATCGGTAAGGTCAAACGATGATGTAAAAAAGCGTTAGAACGGCATTAAGAGGGATGCGAGTGAAAGTCCAGCATGTGTTACAGAAGGCCTAAAATTAATTCACAATAATCGTCGTCGACGTCGGAATCTATACAATGCAAAAGATAGTAGATTAGAGGCGGGTCCTATTTATAGGAAAATCGTGACGACGTAAGAAGGTGAACGTTAGCGTTCATTCGAATAAGATGCGGGCTTGATATTTCTTAAGAACAATATCAACGGAAAAAAATGCGGTCGGAATAATCTAACTAATCGGAATAAACTAACAAAAGTCCGAACGCAAGAAACGGAGGAGGAACGAAAACGCGGTAAGTGGCTAGAACGCGACACGCCCGAAGGACGTTCGCGGTACCCAAAATTCTCAACTGTTCCATAGGTAATATAAGTAGGAATAAAATACTTTTGGGCAACTATAATAAAATACGACGCACAAGAAATGCTTCACAAAACAATGGAAAATATCGCATACAATCAACTAGGAAAAATCGTTACAAAGCCAGGGATCGCACTTTAGAAAAATCAAAAAAAGTCTTAGCAAAAAGAGAGATGTCAAATTAAATAGCAGTTCGAAAAAAGAAAAAAGAAGAAAACGATTAAATTTTCAGATACTTAGAATAATGACAGACATGAGTTCGCCACGAATTTTAACGGAACTTGTGGTTTTGGAAATTTCAAGGTAAATTACAGTCTCAAAAGTTTAGTAATCGAAAAGTAAACGATATCTTATAATCAACGGAAAATTATAATATAAAGACATCGAGAGAATTTGGCTATCGAACAACCAAGCCGGACTCAAACGCTCTGGCAAACAGATTCCACCGCGTACACTAGGCGAAGATTCCAGAAAATTCGTTAATGGAAATCATATAAATCACAACTCATATACGAAGGTACAAAATCGGAAACTCAACAATACAAAATTATAACGGCACTATCGTCCTTTATGCTATAATAGGCGGAAAGACATTCGCCCCATAACGAAAAGGGAATCGGCTACCGGCTAAACAGACGGTTCAGCCGTGCACGTGTCCTATAATCTTCAATAAGAAAATGCAGAAAATATTAAAGAAAACGAAACATTTCACCGAAAAAAAGAAAGCAATAGCTCAGTAGAAAAGTAGAAAACGGAAAAGGCAACAGAATTAGATTTCGACGTCTCAATTCGTCTCTCTCTTTGCAGTATCGCAAAAAGATTAGGGGTGGATTCGCACTAATCCGAGCTTCACACGAAAATGATTAACTTTATTTATAAAATATCCGCTAAAACGTTCGTACGTAATGCTAGTGTTTTGTCTGCGATAATAGGAATAACCATCTTCATCCGTAGTTGTCTGTTCTCGAAACTGCTTGGGCTAATATTTGGAGCATTTTCCATAAATTTCGCACCAAGATCCGCACGGTCCATGTATCATGTGTTTCATGATAATTTCATGCAACTTTGAATTTTCATTGAGGTCAGGAATTTCTGCTGATATACAGCGGCTCTTAAAATTGTTCGTATCCATGCTATCGGTAAATTCAGTGCCTGCATGATCAATTTCAAATTTTGAATACGACGATGAGTTTCATTGGAAAAGTACCTTGGTTCATGTAGATTACGTGGAAATGCTTTGAATTCAAATTCGATCTAATAGTCAGTAAATAATTTATTAACATTTTTTCAACTCATAAATACAAGTCACAAAATTGTTCGTACGTATATTATTTTTTAAATAATGATAATACTATACAACTAACTAATATTTGGTAGGTCCTCCTTTTGCTTTAATTATTGCTTTCAAACGATCAGGCATGCTGTCAACCAATTTTTCCGTGACTTCAGTTTCTATGCTGTTCCAAACTTCCATTATTTTTTCCTTTAACACGTTCACGCCGGCGCTGTAATTCATGCTCCTCGTCCATTGGCGGCTGCGCTTATCCGCTCTATCGGGCGGGAGCTAATCCAGGGCATTATGCAGCATTGATAATCCAGTGAACTATACTCAATGCGAAACGAGCCCATCGGAGCAAAATCGCGAGCCGAGAGAGATAGCATTCTTACAGTGGGTTTCGTACAGTTTCTACTAGACTTGGCGTCTCGTTTCCATAGATACCGCGACAAGCAAGAGTGTACATGCCATTTTACCACCTATATTCCCTGAAACGCACCGGTTAGTAGTTAGTGTCGAAACGAGGGCGTGACTCTCAAGTCTTTTTTTTCGGCAGTCAAAGTGTTAAAGATCTAAATATTTGGTGTTACGTACCGTCTAATAGCACAATCAAATGCGTACCACCGGTGGTACGCGCCGGCGTGAACGTGTTTAATGTTTTTACGCTTGTAATGTAACATCGATGCAGACGCTACTCTATTTCTGCCCATAGATGTTCAATTGGATTTACATCTTGGGATTGTGGAGGTGTTTGCAATCGATGAGGAGTGTTATACAAAATCCACAGCTGTATAATGTACGCCGCGTACTTTGGATCGTTGTCTTGTTGGAAGTGAAACGTCCAAATATACCATCTCATTCATTGTATCATCGATAAACACTAATTTTCCGACCCCACTTAGAGCCATACACCCCCAAACCACTATCGAATCGCCGCCATGCTTCGCAGTTGACTCCAAATTTTTTACTTCAAGCCCTGTATTGACTCTTCTCCATACAAATTTTCGTCCGTCTGAGCCAAATACATTAAATTTACTCTCATCCGAAAATATTACGTGTTTCCAGAAAGAATTGTCTTTGTTTACGTACTCTCGGGCAAACTATAGCCGCTTCAGACGATTCACTTTACTGATGTAAGGCTTTTTACGTGCCACTCTACCATGAAAACCATGATTCCTAACAACTCTTCTACATGTTTCAGCATTAATAAGTTTGTCAAAACGATCACATATAAATTTAGCTAGTTCAGGACCGCTGATGAACGGATTTTTTTTATTTCACGTACCAAGGCAGCTTCCTCCCGCGGTGTCAAAATCTTTCGTTGTCCAGCATTGCCATGCTTATTGTCGATATTCCCACTAGCTTTTATTTTCCTAAGAATGTACTGTACAGTGGACTTACTTCTATCAATTAATTCACTTATTTGTTTATAAGATTTTCCCTCCTTATGCCATTTTAATATCAACTGCCTCTCGACTGCCGTTGTATCTGCCTTTTTACGGCCCATTCTTTTACGTAATTCACAGAACGACTGATGTACATACATGGTTGCATTATTACGTCGAATAGAAACAAAAATCCGAGCATCACTGCCCGTGGTTTAAATTTACTAACGTTAAAAATTCTACCATTTCTTATAGTACGAATAATTTTGTGACTTGTATTTATGAGTTGAAAAAATGTTAATAAATTATTTACTGACTATTACATCGAATTTAAATTCAAAGCATTTCCACGTAATCTGCATGAACCAAGGTACGTTTCCAATGAACCTCATTGTCCTATTCAAAATTTGAAATTGATCATGCAGGCACTGAATTTACCGACAGCATGGGTACGAACAAATTTAAGAGCCACTGTATATTAATCGACAATTTTTGGTGTAATTATTTTTGCGTTTTGCTTGATAGTGATCAACATATGCATGTGTGGTAACGCTCGTTTTTGAATTTCAATGACTTAAATACAGGCCATTACCTTGCCAAAGAGCCTCTGTCGTATAATGATATCCACTAGTAGTCTTTTTGAAATATTCAATATTCGAGTCTATCGCATGGTTCTTGGAGCGGAAGAAGATTTTCTGTTATTTCTCACCATTATGGGTTACACGTCATGATAATGAAAAGATCTGGTTTACCGTATTTCCTAACAATGCTCATTGCATCCTGGTAACGTTGCATCATGTTATACGGAAATCCCGCAAATGCCAATGGTAAAATTATCATCTTGTTTTTGATTCGCCTATATAAATGCAATTCTATTTTTTTCAATTTTTACATAATTATCTACTACCCATTGTTGATATAAGCGACGACCTAGCAAAATGGAAATAAACTCATTATTACGCAAGGCCATTCGATATTTGACATATGCCGATCTGGTTACACGTTTATTATCTGTAGTCTACAAATCACGATTCCACGCCCGTGTACCATGCGGATAAAATAATGGAAAAATTTAAAGTTCTAGATCAGGATCCATAGAACTTAAAATTCGAAATTTTTCTATGTTTCTGTCACGTACGACTCGGGAATTTCTCCGTCTGCTGTTGTAGAAAGAACAGCAGCGACTTCGTTTCTTCGTTGAAAATTATATCTGCGACGATCCATTCCCGGTTTTAGTGTGGTTATACTATTACGGTTTTATTATTTACGGTTTTACTATTCAGTAATTGTAACTCATTTGGTAATATCTCGTTTGTTTCGATTTCCTGTTGTCGTTGAAACTTTAGTTCCTCACTCATCATACGATACGATTCAGCAAATATAATATACTCACGCGGTAAGTCATCACTCATCAAGTACATACTCTTAATATCTCACAATCAAGATTAGAATTGTAATATAAAAGACAGTGCGTGGCTTCGTTGCTATCAACTATAAAAAACTATCCGTAACTTGCCTCTTCATTAGGAGTAGGATACAATGACGTATTAACTTGATAATAAATTTATCCATGAATTTTGAAACAATATTAAATGATGCAAAATATAACGCATTATTATAACTACCAATATGTTGATAAAAATCACTCGTTTTTGGATGTGTACCATAATAAAAAAATACGAAGTTCGATAGGCGGATCCGGTAAAGCTTCAAGTCGCACAGTGTTAAAATATTAATGTTAAGGTTTCCGTTTGTGAACGTCTATTATCGTCCTTTCCATTCTTCCATTTCCGATTCTTTCTCTTATGCTGCCTTAATTTCTTTTTCTTTTTGTTATGCTATCTTTTGGGGATGATCAAGGAGGGACCAGCATGACGCTTAAACCGACCGTGATGTACCCGCCGGTTCCGCCGACCTCGATGTCGCCGGCATCCTGATGCTACCGTCAGATCGAAGAAGCCCTGGAGCATCCGGAAGAAGACTCCGCCGCTTCCGTCGACCGATCAGGAGTACCCTCTGGACTCATTTGCCGTCGATACGGCCGGCAGGGAGATGCAGTTTTCCACCCTGGCCTGCTTAAGGCCTGCTGATCGTTCACGACAGTGTCTTCGTTCGGTCGAGAAGTCGCCTGAAGAACCTCGACCCGCCAGGCCCAACGTTTCAAGGGCTGCGTCTACAGACCGCTGGCTGTCTCCACTCGGCCGACTTCGCTGCTACGCGTCAAAGCTCGGGAGAGCTCGGTTACTTTCGTCAACGTTCGTCCCGTTCGGTGCCGTTCCTGCCTCACGTGGGCCCGCTCGCCAACGATCACCGATCGATTATTCATTATCGTGTGAAGTGTGGTAGTGGATAGCCGTAAAAACATTTCAAAAGAGTGAGAGAGAGAGAGAGAGAGAGATCGATTGCGGCCATGCATCATTTTCGCTATTTCTTGTCGCCTTGGGGGTACTCTTGCTTGAGCTGCACTGCCTACTTTTCTTTCCCTTGGTGAGTTCTTTCGCTTTCCTTGATACTTTCTGCCATTTATTATTGAAAATTATTGTACACGTGCACGGCTAAACCATCCGTTTAGCCGGTAGCCGATTCTCGTTTCGTTATAGGGCGAATGTCTTCCCTTCTAGCATAAACGACGATAGCGCCGTTATAATTGTATTATTGCGTTTTTCGATTTGTCGCTTTTCTTACATCATTTGATTTACACCCTTTCTGTGATTAAAGAATTTTCCGGAATCTTCGCCAAGTGTACGCGGTGGAATCTGTCTGCCCGAGCGATTGAACCCAGATTGATCGGCTTGGTTGTTCGACAGCTAGATTCTCTCGCTGCCTATTTATGCTATTTTGCTGATCATCATAAGATATCGTTTCCCTTATTCTGAAATAACTGGGCACTTTACTGTTCCTCCGCTGTCTTTTCTTTTGAAATGTTATAATTTAATTTGAATTCTCTTTTTGCTGAAACTTCTGTTGATTTTTCTGAAGTGCGATTCCTAGCTGTCATGACTTTTTATAGTTTAGTGTATGCGATATCTTTCGTTCTTATTTTTGTGAATCATTTACTGTGTGGCGTATTTTATTATCGTTGCCGAAAATCATTCTACTCTCACTTATATTGCTAGTGGAATATTTGAGCTTTTTGTGTATCGCGAACGTCCCTCTGACATTGTTGTTTTTTAGCCGCCCTCGTAGGCGAGCATTCTTGTTGACGTTCCTTTACGCCGTGTTTTTTGCCGGTCTTTGAGATTATACTACCCGTTCCGAGAAAGTTGTACAATTGCAACGATAATTCAATATTCGTTATAATATTTTATTTTCTGAATTGTGATATTTTTGGTGTGCCATATTTTGTCTAGTGGTAAATGTGGGGCCCCTATCCGTTTAGCTTGGCCGTGTAGCCCGTAGGTTTAGTCCGCCTGGTGGAAATTTTAGGTTTAGTTTGCTTGGAGGCAATTTTAGGTTTAGTTTGCTTGGAGGTAATTTTAGGTTTAGTTTGCCTGGTGGCAATTTTAGGTTTAGTTCGCCTGGTGGCAATTTTATGTTTAGCTTGCTTGGTGGCAATTTTATGTTTAGCTTGCTTGGTGGCAATCGGTTGCCCTGAACGAATTCTTTTTCGCGACTCTTACAGTATCGATAATGAGCCTAGAGCTCGTCGGGTATTCCTTTGTGGTTACCTGGCGCCCAACATTTCGAATCTCGCATAGAGCTCCTACGCTTCCGAATTCCGATTATGTTGAGTTACGTTTTGTTGACGATAGAGTAACGCCCCAGCACACACAATACATTCAATTCGCTAATGTCAGTTTTTTAAACATTCTGTTCATTTCTCGTGTTAATTACATTTGTAGTAGTCCTTCTTTGGTGTGTTCGATAATTTTGTCAACGTGGAGACTGTCATTCCATTATTTCTTAGATTTTCTTCAGTAACCACACTTCAATAACTTGATCAGATTCTATTATTGCTTCTGCATCTATAATATTCTTTTGTTGAAATAAATTTTCTGATATAGAAAATACTGAAGAGATATGACTTTTTTCAGAATCTAAATTGAGTGAACAATTTGTATACATTTCTTGATTTATTTGAGATTGCTGTACACAATTATTGTTATTTAATAAATTATTTAGAGGAATCTCTACAATATTATGGAGGGAAACATTTTTTTCTTTGATAATCTTACGTCGACTCGTTGATGCTCAGCATTAACAGGTAATGACATTTCACGCAAGAAAATATTGGCGAGGGAATTGTTTTTTTCACGTAAGCGCCGTCACTGTTCACGGAACGGGGCATGCTCGATGTTACTCAACACGTTACGTGCTCCGTGAAATTCTGAACGACCCTAGCAACCGCTTCCGTATCGTTGCTATGTCCTTCTAGACGTAGCCAAAATCGTAGAGACTTAGTAAACGCTCGGTTATAAAAACGATTTTCTCCTTCTTGATTGGAGGATCCAATGGAATTAGGTAAATATACATTTGAATATCGCGGCGCTTATATGTTCCGTGTTAGATGTCCCGTTGCATTGTAAATGACTTTAATACGTTGTTAGAATAATCTTAATACGAAAAATTTTACGTCGAGGCAGTCATCTTAGGTTCAAAGTTACTAAAATGTAAGTAATTTGTTCGTTATAAATCGAGTTTTTGTTTACTTCATATATAAATCCTTTCCAATTGTTTGAAGATATGTATACTACAAAAAAGTGCAATTCAGTAATATTGTTTGAATCTGAGAGTTTAAGAAAAATTTAAGGAAAACATTGATATCTATCTATCTATTAAAAACTTTTGCTTTCAAATAATTCTAATTTCAATCAATGTTATAATTTTCAGTCATTTTATATATCATATTCGTTTTGTTAAATTAAATCGTTATGTCATTATCATCATCTCATCTCATCATCCTTACAATCGCCATTGTTATAATAAGTCCTTTTTTTATTAAGAAAGATATTATAATCTAGTATAATATACAATGCAATGAATAATTTTTAATGCTCTTATATTAACATAAAAACAAAATAAATATTTTATAATCCACTTATAATAATATATAAAAATAATCTGCAATTGATTTGACGATGATTTTGATTAAACACTTTTCACCTGTAAAAAGAAAGAATTCTATTACATAATATATAAAAAATTAAATTTTTAAAATTACAATCAAAATTGATATTGTTGCTACGTATAATGTTTATGAAATTGATGTGATTTTCTGACAGTTTCCACATGTGGCCTTTATAAAATAAGGTTATATGTTAGAATACAAAATATATTTAGTGCAAAACCATGCATATACAGGGTTGTTCAGTATAACCACATCACTGGAATATGGTTTTACCAAAGTAATCAAATGGACGGTAATTGTAACCTAACAGATTTCATTGTCAAAATGCTTCTTATTTCTATACTAACAATATATTGATAGTTTAATTCATAATATTCATTGAAAATTCTGTTGGTCTTAATTAAAATAATATTTAAATAGAATTTGAAATTTGAAATTTGTTCAACCAGAGTAATTTACAATTACATTACAAGTAATCCAGCCGAGGAAAATCAATTTCGTGTGCGCTGGTCTGGTAATAAAAAGAATAACTTAATTACTAAAATACGACAGGTTCAATGTTACATCTACCATTTGAAGTAGAACTCTACTTCAAAGGAGCTAGTTAATTAAATCTGCTAAAAACTTACATAATAGGACTTACAAACTAAAGATATGTCTAAAATTTAGTTAACAAGACAAGTAACAGTACAGTCATCCATGATTCTGTGTAACAATAGATAAAATTTTTATATATTTATATAATAGATATGTATCCACAATACAGTAACATAATATAGATTTGTAACTATACTCATAATACATTCATTCTGATCCATATTTTTAATTTTTTTTTATGATGCCTTTGGTTAAATTCAGTGTTTTGAGATCATTAGGTAACTCATTAAATAAGTTAATCGCAACAATGTAGCTATTATTAAAACTAACTCTTTTATTAATTTTTGGTAATAGTATACTCCTTTTTCTAGTTCTGCTTTCAGATTGGATATATTTGTTTTGCAAATCACTATAATAGTATGCTAATGATCAAGAAAAAAATTTTGAATAATATTTAGAGGGTAGTTCCTGACAACAAAATTATTTTTATTTATTATTTTTAGTATGCGATGCTGTATTCTTTGAATTAAGTATTTATTATTTTTATAAGCACCTCCCCGAGCAATTATTCCGTAGTTTACAATAATACTTTGAAATAGTGCATAATAAACAGTCATCATAGTTTTTGTTTCCATGAATTGAGATAGCTTAGCAAAAATAAATACATATAAGATATTTAGTTTTATTTATCAAATTAAGTATATGTTCATTCCATCTCGTATTGAAATCAAATATTAAACCTAAAAATCTAGTACGTTCAGCTCTTTTTATTTTCATATTTTGTATTTTTATATCCATTGTATTAGGTACGCTATCACGATAATTACAAAAAGTCAAATACTGTTTTGTTTATATTTAACGATAATTCATTCATTGCTCGCCACAAGGCTACCTTATTTAATTATTCATTCATTATTTGTTCAGCAGTTTCTCATGAGTTTTTTTCAACTAGTATAGCTGTATCATCTGCATATGACGCGATTGAGTCGGACGTCATTATATCTAATAATTCGTTAACACATAGTATAAATATCAAAGGACATAATATACCTTGAGGTACTCCTGTATTTATATCCTTATAGTCACTAAAAGTATCTAAGTACTTCACCCTGTGTTTTCTACCTGTAAGGTAACTTTTTAGGAGATCATTTGCTTTACCTCTTATTCCGTATTTTTCTAATTTATCTAATAGAATTTCATAATTTACAGTATTGAAGGCTTTACCTCAATCCAAAAAGGTAGTTATTAATGGTTTACTCTTGAACAAATTTAAAAAAAAAATAATATTCGATATATAGTTTAAAGCATCAGAGGAGAGGTTCTTTTGTTTTTGACAAAACTAAATTGTGGATTCAAAATATTAAAGTTGGTTATAAATGCATATATTCTATCATAAATTATTTTCTCAAACATTTTTGCAATATTTGAAATAAGCGAAATTGGTCTATAATTTGTTACTAGGTGTTTGTTATCATTTTTAAAAATTGGAACAATTTCCGCATTTTTTAATTCTTCTGGCCAAGTAGCAGATTCAATAGACAAGATTCTTGCTGAAAATATTTGCAAGTGGTTCGGCAATGTAATCAATTATGGATTTGAGTGTTTTGGTACTTATATTTCTGTTGCAGCAGTTTTATTTTTCATAATACAAGCAATCTGTTTTATTTCATCACTATTGGTGGGTTTCAGAAATATAGTTTCATTATTTACTTTTTCTTGTGGTAGTGTGAAAATATTGGGAGTTACAATCTTTTCACTTGTTTTTTACCTATTTCACTAAAATAATTATTCATATGTTTCACTATATTTATAGGTGTTTCAATATTTTCATTGTTATCATCGATAAATTTGCAAGTAGGTTTATTTTCTTTTGTTTTTCTTCCTAATTTGTTATTGATGTACTGCCATAATTTTTTTTGGATCATCAGCTTTGATTTCAATGATTCCTTTTTCATATTTCAATTTAGCACCCTTAATAATTTTATCTAAAGTTTTTTTTTATAATTTTTGTATTTGACTTTGGCCACATAATTCTTTGAATTTTTCTTCCATACTTGATATAATTTTTCTTTGGTTTTACAAGAAATCATAATTGCCTTAGTGATCCAATTATTCCTAGGAATCGTTTCAGAAACACTTTCTAGAACATTTAGTATTTGTATTCATATTTGTATTTATTTAGCCAATTCTTGCCCTATCGGGCTTTAGAATACATCAGTAATTACATCTTTGGTCTCACTCCATGGATACATTCATACTCCATCTCTATCGCATTCTTCCACTCATTCACTCATTCCTCTTACTATTTCACTTATCTTATTGCTTTCCTTCTTTCTCTCTTATCGCCCTCTCAAATTCCCTACAATATTCTCATACGCTGGGGTTAACATATACCTTTAGGATCCAGTTCCACCCGGTTTCCCTCTGACTTTTTCCGAATAGCGACTCGATTTTATTTTTTAGGTCCTCAGACACTGTTTTCTCGAACTCACTTATGTGATCGAAGTTTTCTTTCCCCTGCCCGCACAGCCTACACCTTTCGTCCTCATATCCCTTCTTATTACCTGCCCTGCCCACATTACCACACTTCATCCTCGCCCACTGTTCTTTGTCCCTTCCGCTCACACCTTCTTGCTGTCAATATTCCCGTAGCTCCGCCTTCTCTGTCCGTCGTTTGTATTCGGGATAATAACTTGACCTCTCCACTCTGCACCAATCCCCTTGAATGGTTTGATCCCTTAAAACGTCACATCCTTGCTGCATCCTCCCTGATAGATCAAGAGGGTCTTTATCCTGTCTCATCCCGTCGATCGATACCCATCTCCAACTCTTCTCAAAGCTGACTCGACTTCCTTGCTCCATCTTGATCCCTTATTATTCGACTAGTTTCTTAACTCTTCCTTCAAATATCCTTTCGGCCATCTTCCGTCTGGCATCTTCAGAATACTTATCAGATACTTAACGGCTCTTCTTATCGCTTCCACCTCGACCTTCTGCCGCCCCGACTCCATTCTCCAAATGTAAGCCGGCGTATTCCTGCTTACTTTCAACATCATCTTCGCATATCTTAGAATATTTAGTATTAGTTGCTAAGTTAATGCAATTTTGTATTTCACTAATTAGAGAATTAATAGCAAAATTTGGATCATCATTTGTAGTTTCAGTAATTATATTTTAATTTGTAGAGGTGACAATATTTTTAAGACTATTATAATTTAGCGATAATATCTTTTGAGTTACTTTATTTTGTTTTTCTATTTTCCCAAAGTGTAATATAAGTGGATAATGATCAGTTATTGGTTGAAGAAGTTTGATGGATTTTGGAACAAAGTTTTCCGTTTTTACAAAGATATTATCTATACATGTACCCACATTATTATTATCAGATGATCTTGTTATATTTGTAAAACATGGTGTATAACGTTTTTCTAAAATATTGCTTATAAATTCTAAACTATTGTTGTTTTGCTCAAGAATATTAATATTGAAATCACCAGCAATGAAGTGATTTTTAATGTTCTTATTATCATTTAGGAAGGTTTTAACATTTAATATGAATTCTAGTTTTGTCAAGGCATGTGATCTGTATATAGCAGATATCACTATATCGTTGGTATTTTTATGTTTTATGTTTGTATTGAGAATATTTAGTTTCCCAATTTTGATCACGTTAGTAACTTCATCAATATTATCTTTTACATATATTACAACACCATTAGCTTTATTTATACTATTATTGTTATAATATATTTTGTGACCAGGTAGTTAAAAAAATTGGTAACAATCTAAAGACCACGTTTCAGTACAAATAATTACAAAAGGTTTGGGTTTCAGTCTATCAATAAAAACTTCAAGATTATTAAAGTTTGCCTTCAGGCTTCTAATATTAATACGTAGCAAGAAATTATCATTAGTATTAATATTTTTATTGAATTCCTGTAAATACTCACTTTCTAATTATTTTTGTATAAGTTCAGTATAATCGATATTGGGATCCATTATCTAAAATAAAATTTAGAACCTTGTGCTGGAATTTGTAAAAGTAGAACTGTTTAATCTGATTCTTGTAGTTAACGACTCAGTGCTGTCTTGTGTCGGTATTATTGTAGAGTTACGATCACTATTTTTTGTTTGATTTTGTTGCTTATTGAAGTTATTTACCTTACCCAGGTACTTCGGTAAGTCAGGTTTAACCAGGTAACCAGTTTTCATTATAAATTTCCTTAGTTTCATTTTCAGACACTCGCATTTTTCTGTATCTATTGCTACATGATTGATATTGTAATTTGTTTTATATTTATTGTTGCTATAAACACAGTATATACACTTTAAGTTGGTTTCATTGCATTCTACTGTTTTGTGTGTTCCTGCACATCTTAGATGTGCAGATGTATTTCTACATTTATGTTTCTTATGCCCACTCATTCCACAGTTGTAGCACGGTATTACACTTATTACATAAAAGATTCTACAGTTTAAATGTCGAATAAATATTCTATTTGGGATAAAACATTATAAGGACAAGATTTATAGTAGATATTTTTTAATTGATGGAAATCATTCTACTGAATGATTTTTATTTACATACAGTGTTTATTGCAGTTGCAAAATGTTATGTGATATGCAATTGCCTTATCCAATAGATTCAAATTAACATTTTACAAGTGTATTACAATTTGTTTAATCTGTTGACAGCATTGACAGCAATTCCACTATTTTCTGGTGGATTATGCAACTTTTGTATATGCTAAAGGATATATTCTTTGTTCGCTGCTTTGGTTCGAAAAGATCCACCTGCAGGAGTTAATGACATTGCCAAAGAGAACAAGTCCATTAAGATCCGCCACCAAAAATAACCAAAGGCTCGTTTAAATGTCAGTCAGCAACCAAGACTCGTTAGTGTACCACTGGTTAGTGGTGAATCTTCCCAAATCTCTGTAGCTACCTCCAATAGAAAAGTTAACAGTGGTCAGACATAATTGTGGCAGGTCTTACTGGAATTGCTGATCTATCGTGAACGCAGGGGTGCTATTATTCAGTGGGTTGGAATTGAGGGAGAGTTCA
The DNA here is from genome assembly GCA_036026315.1 of Trachelus stipa. Lineage (NCBI taxonomy): Eukaryota > Metazoa > Arthropoda > Insecta > Hymenoptera > Cephidae > Trachelus > Trachelus stipa. The sequence goes on from JAYRCB010000484.1 coordinate 174,719, forward strand.
AACTCAATCAATCGAAAGCTGTGGCGCAACTTTGGGGTGTGCTTAAGAGTGAAGCGCCCTCTACAGTCTAAAAAAAATTTGTTGGAAATTTAATATACCTGTATGTGAAGCTCGGATGCATGTACTGTATATTAGTTTCCATATACGGTTTTGTTTGAAATATAAAGTCGAGGTACACTGAGAATTGGTAGACACCTTTGAAAATAATAACATAATGTGTTTGAATTTCCAACACTCTTTGCTATTAATGTAACCAATCTGCATAAAAAGTGACATACGAGTAAATCTTTTTTCTCACGATCGGTATATTATTTGTTATATGCTTACTTCTCCAATATTTATATACTTTTGGGATTTTTTCTCTTGTAAAGTTCCTAAAACGTCTAGTGGTAAGTGTCGATCAGCAGGTGGCACGTATATGTGCCATGCCAGTCGCTGTGGGGAACGGAAACTCTTTTTTTTTAGAAATATTGGCACTTGGGTTTGGGGGGGGGGTGGGGGTTTAGTGGTTACCTGGAACAGTTTATATTTATTTGAAAAATAGTGAAACTACCCCTATAGAAGCCGAACAACCCCTTTCTTCACAATACTTCTTTACTGCGTACTAGTATCATGGGTTCTACACTTTATCTTTGGATTTTTATTAGAGTCAGGTTCAGGTGAAGAATTGAGCCAGGGTTCTTCTTAGTATCACCCACAGCTAACTACGTCGACGTGGGAAGTATGTAGGTTAGGTTAGGTTAGGTTAGAAAATATGTTACTTATGTTACTTGTTTCTAACTGTTATTTGTTAATTTCGTTTTTCCTGATGTTTTTTTATTATTGTAATATCTGTAACGTATGATATTCGCTGAAGCAATCATCTATGTATAACGCTACGTCACATCTAGAGCAAAAATATCTGTTCGTCACTCTTTTATATCGTAGTGAACACAATGAACATCGTCTCCTATGCTGCGTTCCGCGAGAGACCGACATAGTGTCGCGCAAGTTCGGGCGGAGTGGGGGGTCGGGTGGGGATAGCCAAGGTATCGTAATCAGTATCTTACCTTTAATATCGTACATTTGTGCCCTGCGCCAAAAATGCACGCTCTGTAAAAGGAGTAATAGGTGAAATAATATGAACATCACGGTCTCATTATATATCGATATATACATATATATACTAAAACATCTTGGTTATTCGACACTTGCAATGTCTCTGTGCCCTAGCTTTTGGATTCATTATTTTAGGAGTGACCCCTTCATACTTATATTTATTTTTCATTCGACACTTTGTAACGACTGACGCTCGAAAGTTTGAATTTCACCGTTAGGTTGAGTACCTTCGTACCCTTGTCGGGTATAGCCGGGTCTGGCTAGCTGCGAGAACCGTTCGGTTATCTGGAGTGGGTAAAGTGGGCGGAGCGTTGGGCGGGATCTGACCGAACTGGACGTGTTTGACTTCGGAAGCGTGTCGGTCTCTCGTGGACCGGAGTATAGACACGCTTTCTATGCGCCCAATGAAATGTTGGTCTATGAGACGAGATAGGTGAGGTTGAATCTAAAGTTGACCTCCATGACCTTGAAGGTCATGGTCAAGGTCCAAGTCAAGATCACCGTTGATGAGCAAGACAACAATCTTAAAACTTTTGTATGAAGCATTTGCTTGTTGAATGCACCCCAGGCTGCAAAGCAGTGGAAAAATAGGGGTTGCTTGGTTCCTAGGGGATTGTTTTATTATTTTCTAGGGGGTGGACATACTTATATACCCTCTAGATATATTATGGATAAATTTTATTCAGTCAAGATTCATGACACCAAAACGTGCCATCCCGGCCGCCTGTAGGTTAAGAATACTGTATATTAAAAATGGAGACTGGACTCTGGCAACAATGACCTAGTGTGTTTGGTTTTCGCAACGCTCCTCTCATAATTGCAGCTAAAATGCATAAAAAGTCATATACGCGCGAGTGGTTTATTTCACAAACTGTATATTAATTTTCATATGCATTTTTATTTCAAATATTAAAGTCTTGGTACATTCGGAATGGGTAGTCACCTCTGACAATAACAACATAATGTGTATGAATTTCCAAAACATTTAATTATTATTGTAATCAATGTGCACTAGCATTTAAATGCTTTAGATTTTTAATTTATAATACACATATATGATTTGTAAATAATTTGTAGGAAATACGTACTGCTACGTAGCCGTAGTGACTAGCGAGGCCTTTAAATTTGATAACAAAAATGTAGAAGTAACCAAAAGAATAGGAACGACCAGAGGTAACGTGAATAATATTTGAGTGAATTCCGAGCAGTAAGAATACACTCAATGGTGGGTTCGCTGCTCGTTTAAGGTGTTGAAAAAGACGCTTTGCTATTCCAACGTGGAGAGATATTCCCTGAAATGTTATTGGATGGGTGATAAATATTTGATACGCGAGTAAATGTGAATTTACTTACCCGCCAATTTTCGAACAGCCCCGGCACGGGACAGACCACCGAACGTGAAGTCTATAGATTGTCGGACAGCAGACGAAACCGTGGAGCAACATTTGGAATCTCAATGGACAGTCGAATCGGACGAAAAGAATGTACACTTCTAGCTGATCAATTTAATCAGATCAAAATGCACACGTGACATACCCGTTCATGAAAAATTAAGCCTAAATACAAATGTCGACGTATTATCGCGTAACCTAGTGTTTATTATACGGCGAATGAACGCCGACGCCCTCATTGAGGAAAATGCTGATCTCTTGACCCAAGAAGGTGCTGCCCCCTCAGCATTCGCTGCTGAGGGCTCAGCATTAGAAGAAGTCACAGATGACCAAGAAGAAATTGCTGTCTCCTCAGCATTCGTTGCTCATTATTACGGCTTATTATTAAAAGATGTCGCAGACCACCACGAGGAAGTTGCTGGTTCCGCGATACGAGAAGACAGTTGTCAAGGAACTAAAATAAGCATTGCGAGTTGCCAGAAGGACTCTGCCGACTCATCAGTGCAAGCGGAATCACATTGTGCAAAGATTGCAAAACAATTATTCATGAAGAACGGACACATTCCGGAAGGAACTGTAGACGTATTCTTCGTCCGTTAGAACGTTCAGGATACACTAGCAGTTTATTCTGATGAAGACCGACAGGAATTCCAAGTCACGAAAGCACTGGCGGACGGTGAAAATATCGAAAGCATAAGGTAGAAGATTACAGAGTTAAAGTATCAGTGTTGCTGAAGAATTCCAGGAGATCCATGTGGGTTACGATGCTTGTGTCAAACTCAGTGGGCTCCAAAGCTGCGAAATCATTAAAATCTGGAGAGAAGAATTCTGCCGAAGTAACATCACGGTGTATCTTCATGAGAAGCGCAGAAAGGTACCAACTGCGGAGGAGAAGAAATTGATTTTAAAAGAGAACCATGATTCGGTCACCGGAGGTCATGGAGTTATCAAGAAGACATATTATCGAATCAGCTAAAATTACTTTTGGAAGAACTTGAGAAGAGATGTAAAATATGTAAAAGAATTCATGGTCTTTCAGAGGAACAAGACTAACAGAAGACCTACCAAAATTCCACTGGTCATCACTGACACACCTATTAGATTCAACGAAAAGATTAGCGTGGACATTTGTGGATCTTTCCCAATAAACAAGAATAGGAATCAATACGCTCTTACGATATAAGATGGTTTGACAAAGTACTTCTTAGCAATTCCTTTGAAAAACTTTAGAACACAGACTGTCGTTGCAAATTTATTGAGACATTACATAAGTTACTTTGGACTTCCCAAAAATATCCTCACGCATAGAGGAAGTAACTTCACTAATGACATGATGAAAAGTTTTGAAAAACAATTTGGAATATGGTACATATTTACTACCATTATGAAAAACTGTTGTATACGTCTACTGACGAGGCATACCTCAAGTCTTGTAAGTCCTATGGGACCATTCGCTTTTGTAAAAGGGCGTATCCGAAGCATTGCATTAATAAATATGATAACTGCTTAACACTTAACGGATGGGTCGAATTTGCTCTGTTTTCCTAATTTCCGGGCATTTTTCAGGGTAATTAAATAAACATGAATGTATGGATTTAAAGCGTTGTAACTACAATAAAACTTTATTAAGTCAATTATATTTCTTATATTTCATAACAGTATTTATTAAAGCGTTTAGTATTTTTTAAGCGTGTGATATGCTGTAAAACATTCACCTTTATGAAGTGGAACCTGACAAAAATGACAAACATATCTACTTTCGCTTCTTTCTCCATGCGAGCTGCAGACTTTGCACGGTTTTTGGGGATATCTTTTCTTCCCTGTTCCCACAATATGTGTAAGGGTGTGCTGCTTCAGGTTTCCTGACAATCTACCTTCTGGATCCACTCTTGTAGTTCTTCTTGTTGGTTGAATATTAGTACCAGTTTCCGCGGAATCAGAATCATTCATTTGCTGCGTGCCATTTTTACCGTTATAAAATTATTTAGAAATATTTCCTAAAACCAAAACTACGCCGTAGGAATACCAGGCAAATAGTACTATAAATAATAGTATCAAGAAAAAATAACAATATGCATAAAAGGAAAACCTTAATGCAACGTACTAAAAATATGCAAAAATTTATGCAAAAACTTAGATCTACGTGGCCCGTCCTAGGAAGTCAGAATGGAAAAACGTAAATCTACGGGCCCCATCCGTTAAGTATTAAGTAAAATCATTAGCGAACCAAAACAATTAAAACAAGCCGCAAGTTGAAACTTGCAGTTTGCTTCCTCCGAATCGTAAGTAGTATACGACTTGTTTGTAAGTTGTTTGAAGCGGGTGAGTAAGGGCGGTACTTCAGTTTCAGCAAGCTAAGGTCAAGTGCGAGCCGGAGGACACTATATTGGATTCTGTTTAACTTCACGAAGACGTTATTATCGGAAGGTAGTAGAGCTTGACAACCATATTCTATTGCGCTTCTAGTTAAGGATTTGCATAGGATAAGGAGAGTTGCAGAATCCGCGCCCCACCATGTGGTTCTGAGGGCTTTGAAGATGTTAAGTAATCTATTGCTATCTATCTTTCTCCAAAACATTCTCTTCTAATGTTTGCGGATGTTCCGCTTCAAAATCGATTTTCCCTATTGTATTTTTGTTCTGTGGTGGGTATGGACTGCCACTATTAATTACTTTTATGACCGTAATTATTTAACACTCCTTGGCTTCGTTATCTATTGATTCAATAATATCTGTATCCATGTATTGATCTGAATTTTGTTTTCCATTGTCACGTGCCGTGCCTTTTGGACTTTGGCTCTCACACCCATATGCGAATACAGTAAAACTTTAGTGAGAAACGGAAATGCGGTAGAAAAATCACGCGAGTCCGAAGATGCCGCGTGCGGCATTATGTGAGGAAGCTAACTTCCGGTCTTATTGCACCGCGTACGTGCCTAAAACGTGTGGACTAAAAATTCCAGAATTCACGCGAACGGGCAAAACCGCTGATTTAGTAAGATTTGCCACCGTCTGTCCACCTACTTTTCTACCACCTACTTGTCTTCAGATACACACCAGTTCGGGATGGAGTAGCTCCTCAAAAATGCATCGCGCGGCGGGTATCATTCGCACGAAAGTTCCGCTTCCCGAACAGAAATTTATTCCGGCCGGGATCCGGGCCACATCAGGCTGTCCCTAACTGATAATCCGGCCCGGATAATGCCGCTC
>JAYRCB010000486.1:45908-60594 GCA_036026315.1 Trachelus stipa
GAGAGAGAGAGAGAGAGAGAGAGAGAGAGAGAGAGAGAGAGAGAGAGAGAGAGAGAGAGAGAGACAGAGAGAGAGAGCGAGAGAGAGAGAGAATACGATATAAAGAGCGTGCACGGGAGAAAGAGCTAATTAAATAGTACGTGAGAACAGTTGAGTATGACAGAGCACTACTGGTGCATATGAACGAAGAAAGCCCGAGAGAGCGAGAGAGTAATATCGTGTGTATGTTTGTGTTTATTACGAAAGGGAGAGAACGATCGTGAGATTGCGAAAGAGAGAAAGGTAAACAGAGAGATAGAGAAGGAGAGAGAGAGAGATAGAGAGAGAGAGAGAGAGAGAGAGAGAGAGAGAGAGAGAGAGAGAGAGAGAGAGAGAATCTGTGAGAAAGAGTTTCGCAATATCTGAACTTTGTGACTTTTCATGATTATTTCACGTAAATTTAGTTTCGAATTTGTATTTTTTTTTAAAATTATTTTCTCATTTCTTATTCTAACTCTATATTAATATGGCTATTGCCCTCCTCCTTCCCCCCTCCTTGATCTACTGTAAACATTCAGTGTTTCTCTCTTCTCCTACCCCTCAGTCATTTTGTTATCAAATTATTCATTCAAACTTAAGTTATAACGGCATCGTTTTTTTTAAATTCTATCCACACATTTTCATCCACGAACAATAATTTCGCGTTCAGGATCTAGTATTGTTTTCACAATGTTAAACTGTTTTTTTATTAAGCAGTGGCCATATGAATTACTTCCTTATATATATCTTCTGACGTACAACTCTTTTTTGTTCTATTCTTCAATTTTTGGTCACAAATTACAAATCAGTCAAACGGTTGATACCTCGTTCGAGAGTACCCTTTTTTTCTTTTTTATGCATAAGAAATATGTTAAAAATGTATGTAAAATTGGTAGTACGTATGAAAAAAATTGCCACATTGATTTTTTAGTTTTTTTTTTAGACACAATATCGACGTTTAAATTAGTCAGATTCCATATTTTTCTTTAATAAAAAATTTCCTGAAAAAGCCAATAGGAATATCCTATTTACTATTTCTCACAACTGCTGAAGTGTAACCGTAGTATATTACGGTTTTATCATTACCTTTCTATTGATTGATTTATAAAATTTGTATTTGTTACTCCTTACTGTGCTAATAACTTTGTAAGCAACTGAGGTAGTTGTTAAAAATCTCATTGTATAGACCACTCCGTATCTTATAATTTTTACCTTTGCACTTCTTCGAGAAATTATATTTTTGTGACATGAGACATAAGCATTTTTTAGACTAACAGACAAATACAATGGTCTATTATGTGATACTTCGTCTGTTAAATATTCCCAGACTTCGTACAAAGTTTATGGCACACCGAAGAGAGTAAGGCTGTAAAGTTGCGAGAAATTTGTATGCTAAACAATCTTCATGTATGTAACAACAGAAACATCAATGGATCATTGTATAACGTATGAAGGAAGTAATGCTGATACTAAAGAAACTACATCTAGCTTAAAAGCATTACCCACATTTATAATTATATATGTGACGTATTCGACATATATAGGCTGACTCACGGGAAGTTATAGATTTGTATATGGTTTATCTTGAGCGATAAACATTTGGTTGGTTAGTGATCAAGGTCATTGATCAATGCCATTAACTTGCGAGTTTGGACCAACTCAACACTGTAAAAAACTTTAGTGTCATTGACCACGAACTTGATCATCGCTCAAGTTGTCACACACGTATTTGTAAGTTCTTTGTGAGTTATTCTATATATAAACGAATTTTGTTGCCGCTTTATTATGATTCAATGAAGTAATTGCAGGACTTTAGAGAAATATTTTTCAATTTTTTTAAAGGTTGGATTTGACCCTAGACCATTATTCATTTATTTACCACAAAATTTATAAATCACCCAGAGATAGACTACATTTAAACGATTATAAAGTAAATAGTGTCTTATCTATGATTGATAAAATTTCAATTTATCCGTAATTCAGTTTTTTAAAGTACTTTAAAAAATTGTTATAGCTTGCTACTTTGTAGACAGTATTATGTATATGTTCTTATGTTTTTTCTAGCCAAAATTATATATACCCCACGACCAATAATTTGCATGTAATGTAGTAAAATCTTCGTTTAGACTTTTCACATTGACTGCTACAACTCTAGGGTCAAACTACCAGCTATATGAATTAATAATGTGAGGACAATTATATGTAAAAAAACTCCAAAGGTAAAATTAAGTTATAAAAATTCGCTCTTTTCTGCATGTAAAACCTTTTTTCTTTCCTTGATTATTTCTTTCAAAGACAGAACTTCATTTTTGTGTATTTATATATATCGTAGTACGATGTCCCATTTTTCGTTCTTGAAACATCACTTTTTCGAAAAGTCATGGTCACAAATGGTATCATCCCCAAAATTATATTTAAAGAGAGAATAACAAGTAAGACTAAAGGATAAAAGAGAGGCTGCATCAAATTTGTAGTAATAAGGGAGGGAAGAGGGTCGTTGGATTTTTATCAAATTGCAATGATAAAAAACTAAAAGCGTGGCCGTAAAGAAAACGTTCTTAGCAATTATAAAACCATGATCGAAATTGATAAAAATTCTTAAAAATTTTTAATTATATAATCATTAAAATTCCAATTATCTCGAATATTCGACAGGAGAATATACGTGACCACCTGTCATTCCTAGATATTTCATCATGTATATGCCAAAAAAAGAGCGAAAAAACGGATAAACAAAAAATGTGAGATTGAGACGCTAATCAGAATAATTATAAACTATCTGCGCTGGAATTTTACGTTTATGTTATATATATATGGGTTAAAACAAGAAATTCATTATACGCATCTAAAAAGATGTTGATATTCTTATAGAACAAAGCTGCGTTAGCTCACCAGGAAGACTTAAATTTTGTTGCAATTAAAAAAAAGAGACGGTATATTCGTTGCAAAGATTTTTCTTTCTCCCTTTTTTTTCTTTCATTGTTCTTGACATTGATTATATATGTAAACAAGAAAAGAATAAACCTAAAAGTATACAGCTCTATATCATAGTACATACATGTTTGTAAGTGAATATACGTGTGATAGTCGATGCTTATGTTAGCGCATACAAAACGAAAAAATATCGTGGTTTTAAGAATGGACGCGATTATTGCTCTAAGAAAAAGTTTGTAACTTAGGAAGTATTTTCATAAACTCTAATTAGTATTCCCTGTCTATAATTTTTCATAACACAGCCTTCTGTGCGTTCAAATCCACGTTTGAGGACTGTTGCGTAACTATACAAAAATAAATTTCTCTTTAAATTGATTATAAGTAGAATGCAAGATTTTTTATCGAATGCTAATTACACACATTGCGCAGAACATTTATTTAAGCTGGCAATTGTCTTATTTCATATTCGCTTGTGCTTGTCTCAATTGCAACCCTGTTAGTAAGTACATTTTTTTGTTTCCTTTTTTTTTCTTAGTAAACAAAAAATGCACTACGGTCCGTACGCTAAGAAAAATATGACAATGAGACACTGAACATTTAATACGTGTGCATATTTAATTTGTAAATTAAAATAAAAGTATTGAGAACAAGGTTTATACCATGGATGTGTATGAATGTGAGAGACTACGAGAGCGCAAGTGGGAGAGAATGGGTAAAAGTAAGCCAGAAAAAGAGACAGAAAGAATAAATTAAATGAGATTTGAAAAATATAAAAAAGAAGTTTTAATTAGTTATTTGTGTTGTGTACGCTGCACTAGTAATGTTTATACAGGGTGTTCCGAAATTACCTGAGCCGGTGGGTATGGCGGTTTTCGGGAGGCTTCATTGATCACGAAAATGATCTTCCTTTTGTCCGGAAGTTCTTAGTTTTTAAATAGGAGCAGGTCAAAGTTGACCAATTACAGTGAGGTGTCAACAGAAACGTAGGCTCCTACCTACGAACTCTGAGTTTTCTTCCCTCGCTTTTGTTTCTCAGTAGCTATGGGCAGACTGAAGCCAGGCGAAGCCATATCTATTAGATATCACTCGCTGAGAACAGTCACGGACTAACTGAAAATTGCAATATCCTATGATAATGTAGGAAATAATGAAGATCTGTCGCAGTAGGTAAATCCAAAATCTGTCACCTACAAGTATTGTGTAACTTGGTTTGAACGATAAAAGCGTTACATATGTCTGCTTTTCTCTCTCAGATCTCATACTATGTCAGCACTAATACTTTCTATGTTTTTCTAATTTAATTTGACGATTAATGTTATTATTGCAAGACTGAAGCGTATTATAAATGCGCCGATGGAATGCCTATTTCTTGAGGAAGGAGTGTTCAGGAAAAGAGGAGTCCATGAAAATATGATAGCAGCGTACACTGGTACCCAGATAAAGGAATGGACACCGACGAGGAATCTAAGAATTGAAATCATAGTTATAACATTATCATTGAATACCTACAGTAAATGTTATTAGATACAGGACCGATCCCTGCTAGATACTTTTACAATGTTGCATATAAGATTTAGTACAGGTGCATATGGTAGAACTATGCAGTATTTTTAATTACGTGTTTTACGGCAGAATACGCTCAGGTTTACAAAGGAAACAGTCTGCTGCATAGATCCAAAACTGATCTGAAATTGATCTTTCCCTACAGTCATTGTGGCTTGAATCGATGTTCTATGAATAATCTTCGTCGCTCTATTTCCTTAATGCACAAATCAAATCATACTCAGATTAATTTTGGGCCTTAATTTTTAATTCCTCGCTCTTAATTTCTCCAGGACTTTTTTCCGGTAATTTTTCCCGTACATTCTCCCGCTCTTTTTACTGCATATCTATCCGTATATTATTATGTACGTTTTACTGGATCTGGAAGGAGCTTGCGCCTCGGCCTCGAGTTACAGATGTCATTCGTTCATATCAAAGGAGTCCTGCTGTTTCTCGCTCTTAATTTCTTCGTTACTTATTCCGGGATTTTTTTCCAAGACTTTTTGGGCGACATTTACTGATACTTTCACTGATATTTTTTTCCAAGACTTTTTTTACGATTTGTTCTGGTACGTTTTTATTGTCTACATCAAGTTACATAATACTTGTAGGTGACAGATTTCAGATTTACCTACTGCGACAGATCTTCATTATTTCGTACATTATCATAGGATATTGCAGTTTTTAGTTAGTGGGTGACTGTTCTCAGCGAGTGATATCTAATAGGCATGTGATATCTTCAATCTGCCCATAGCCACTGAGAAACAAAAGCGAGGGAAGAAAACTCAGAGTTCGTAGAATCCTACGTTTCTGTTGACTCTTCGGCTCTAATTGGTCAACTTTCACCTGCTCCTATTTAAAAACTAAGAGCTTCCGCACAAAAGGAAGGTCATTTTCGTGACCAGTGAAGCCTTTCAAACACCATCATACCCACCGGGCCAGGTAATTTTGGAACACTCTGTATTAATCACAAATTAGCCTTTTTATTTGCCTCCCAGTTTCCCATATGACCCCGTAGAGCCATAAGATCTAACCGATTATCATAACCTCCGTAAGATAAAACATTAATTATCTTATGAGTATATATATATATTAATTAATTTATTAACAAATAAAATAATCGTTACACGAGATGCGTGTGCTGTTGTATTTCTTCATCAGTTACAATGGTGCTCCGTCAGGCTAACAATATTTTTGTATCAGACGCAAGAATGACTGATTTTTAATGTTCGAATTTAGTCGAAATTTGTCATACTCGCAAGAAACTTTAATGTTGACATTGAAATAGATTTTTTGATATTGTGATGAAAGTTTTGTTAGCACGTGATTTTGCATGATCAGTAAATACGAGTTTATTGATATTGCGAGTATACGTAGATTTCTTTATATATGCAACCATTCATAGAGTGACAATGAATTTGAAACACGTGTACGTACTGGTTTGAAGTAGGTTGCGTATCCCGATTTGTATAGTCGAGTTTACCCGATGTAATCCGATGATAGCTAGCTGATGTACGCTGATGCTCGTTACGAAGTTAGCGTATGAAAATTTGTTCTCGAATCGGTCTAATAGAGAAGATTTAGTGTGATGTGAATTATATTTCGTGTGCAATTTTTTATTATGTATAATACGATTTTTATTCGAGATCGAAAAAGTGAATACTTAGAAGAGGTTTTTATAAATTTAAATAATGAAATTCAAACTCGTAGTGACAACAACGGTTATTAGTAGTTTGTTGTTTGTGACAAATGCGAGTGAGCGAGATTTGACGGATGTTAACCGATAAATATTTGGACTGTATTTTAATATGTCCTTGCCTGTCGGATGCCTGTGTACAATATTTTTTTTGCGAGAACGCGTTTAAGTGGGCTAGACAAAATGGCCGAGAACCGGTATGCAAATTAGATTAGGTTATTATTTTCTTCAATGAGATTTTATTGTGTGCAACTTGTATGGGCAGCTGATATATGAATTGTTAATTAGTCATCGAGCGAAGTAGCGGAATACGTATGTTTGACAGTCATGTTTATGTTGTATCATTATTTATGTAGTCTACCGTATACATATAATATCGGTATAAGCTAGAAACACGAGAAGTTGATTAGCGATTCAGTCGAATAGGTTAGGAAGTGGTGCATGAACATATGTTGGGTCTGACCATAGAGCAGATTTTGAGTTTGTTTTATATGACAAGTTTGGATGAGTTTCTTTGTTAATAGTCATTACTTATAACAGAATGGGAATATATAATATAGACGTTTTCAAAAAAACGTTCAACCTCTGATAATTTTGAAATTTGGTTGCTAATCGAACGGTTAAGTTCAAAATGAACGATCACGTGTTTGAAAACGTATTTAGTATTCTTTATAGTTGAAATATTACTAGATCGAGATAGATAGATTAGGTAATATCGTGCGAGTAGGTTCTTTCGCTATTATTAGTTATATTTGCTTTTTTTTTCTTGAACATTTATTAATTACTGAATTCGATAATAGTCAACATATGAAAATAACATAAAGTGCGAGTTTTTACAATTTTTGTTCTCACTGTTTGATTCTTACCATTCATTTGTGTATGTTCTTTTCTTTGTAGAATTGTGTCGCATCACCTCATATTTATACGAATTTATTACATGGAATGGTTCATCAATGAGAAAAATAACATATTAGATGTCTGTGTAATTGAGGAAGGTTTAGTCTTGTGTTTATGAGATTGATAGTTATGATAATATTGACGATGATAATGAAAATGATGATGATGATATACTAGCGAATATTACTAATATACGGCTGTTGACTACTACCGTGTCCTTTTTTACTGATTGAGTAATCGCTGAATGTTTATATACGCTGACCGAGTGTATCTTGTACAGAGATTGCAAGAGACGAGAGCGATAGCGTGAGAGATAAGATAAGCGAAAAAAAAGTTGCAAAAGAGAGAGCGAACGCGTGAGTAATGGGAGTAATAAAAAAAGATACATATTATACATACATAAATAAATAAATAAATGAAATATATTATGTGGTTATATGTGTGTGTGTGTGTGCGTGCGTGCGTGCGTGCGTGCGTGCGTGCGCGTACGTTTAAATTTGGGGTTCAGTTACATTGGAGATATTTTTATTTAAACGTATCGGCTACTTTGAGGACATGCGATTGTTTTAACCACTGGTCCTCGAAGAATTTTTTGCATGACGCCGGTTTTGAGGACCATAAAGCGGTGTGTCACACCAAATTTGTTCAAATTTTGTCAATACTAAGCACTCGGAGCTATGGCGGGCTTAGAAAGCGTTACGTCAGGTTAAGATAGGGTAGAATTCCAATGCTGTGATGTCCCAAGGTTTAGATTTTTTTTCTGTATATATATTATGACGACACTTTTTAATGATGACGCAAAAATAAATGGCACCGCGAGCAATAATTAATAAAATATTACATTAATGGACGTCAGATATAACCAGAGTTACACCGTTGTCTCCTAAAGACACCCAGGTCAGCTCTTATGCGGTGGGGTTTTGGGTCTGGGAGACAATAATCAAAATCTGAAATTTGGGGAGGTTCACTCTCAAAACTACGACGAACAAATACTAAAGTTTTTAAAATTAAATACGGGACTACAATCTGGCAATTTATTAAACAAAGCAAGAGAAAGAGATGGAACGACAATTCCTGAACAAAATATACAAGCTTTACATAGAACGGGACCGTAGATCCCCCAAGGGAATTATTAAGCTGACGATCCCGAAGACCTATTGGCAAAATAATATCTACAAATTTACAGGACCTTAATATTCTACAAAAATATATATCGTACTCGATACGATACGGAAGTACACTATATACAACATTCCCCACAGAATATACAAGTAAAAAGATATTATACAGAATTTAACGTTAACGAGTACTAACGAACTCACGATACCCTTGCGCTAAGGAAACGATTCCGCGAGGCGTGGACTGTATAGACGGCAACGTAAAATCAAAATTTGACCCATAAGCGATATTAAATAGCACCGATACTCCAGACCGCCACCGATTAGCAATTCGCGGATACAATAATGATCGGGAATGCGTAAGGTGCGACACTGCGACACAGACGGTCTATCTCTCATTAACGTAAATATGGTTAACTCACAAAAGCGTCACTTAACGCCTTCCTAGTCGCTTCAGATATCCTCAAGACACAACCTCTTTGATACTGTATCCTTCAAACGGCCGTGAAACGGCACGGTAGACTATACAATACTATACAAATCAGACAAAACTAGAACAAAACAATATGAGACTATAGAAAATTTATCAGACGAATACACGTCTGTTCCTATGCTCGGCCACGCCGTTAGTGATGCTACAAATTTGGAATATCGGGAACCTTCCCAAGAGGCGCTCTGTAATACATCCCATAGACCAATCAGATTGGCGGACACATCGACTTCGCTCGAGCGCTAGCGATCTTCAATTGTTTTCCTCGATCCAGATAAAGTAGATTCTAGCATCTGTCGTGTTTGGGATGGCTGCAGTGATATTTTCGGGAGGCAGGATTCACATCCACCTCTGCTCCCTCGATGGATGGCTCCCGGCCATTACTGCAATTTCCGTATGCCCTCTGAATCGGTGAGACGCTCGCTGATTGTAGCGCGTAGCTAGCCTCTTAAGGTATAATTTCACGCTGGTTTTGAGCGTCAAATTTTGTTACGTGGTATAATTTCAACGAAAGCGCCATCGGGATGAATTGTAGCGTCAAAACTAGACAATGTTTAGTTCAGACACGCGAGCTGTGTATGTTGACGCTTAATAAAAAAATAAAGTCGAACTCAACAATAATCGATTCATGGATAAGTGATATCATAGCATTTGAATGGTATTTGCGCATAAAATTTGGCATTTTTGCATATTTCTTTCTAGAAAACTGTAAAGACATTTCGTTGTATATGAGAGCAGATAAAATTCTTTTTCTTCTTATTTTTGCAATGTGTCGTTGCTGAATTATACTTGGCACTAACGGCTCCACTTTTGGTTTTGATAGATTCCAGACAGTAGGATAAGTTGGAGAGTTCTGGCTCAAGATTCCTATAACCGACCTATACCGACACTCTAGAACCTTCGAAGGTGGGTGTCCGTGCTTAGTTGTCGTCGTGAGCTCTACGATTTCCGGATGTGACGTCACCGAGACTCCTATTTTCTAGGAATTTATGGGGGATTTTAGGAATTTGACGTTGGATTCCGGGAATTTTGCGCCCGATTCTAGGAGTCGCACGCGATCGAGAACCTTCTAGTACCTTCCAAAAGCTTCGATGGTTCGTGTCCGTGCTAAGCCGCGAAGGATCGCTCCCAGATTCGGCGGTCCTCTCGGGCGACGTTTTGAGGCAGCCCCTTGCCCACCACCCCGGAAAGCCTTTTAGAAGCTTCGATGGTCCCCGTGCATCTTCATACAGGTTTTGGACGACAGCCCTCAGCCTGTTTGACCTTGAACGTTATCTCGCGGAATTGCGCATCGCTGATGCAGTCCTGCAAGAAGTTTCCAGAACTTTTCTCCCTAACCTTGAATTTTAGTGCGTAGCATCCGTGAATCAAAGAATGATTGATTGATTTATTAATGCCTTAGGTTACTATGAGGCAAAATTGACATGGTAGTAGAAAGAGATATTTACAAGAAAATGAGTGAATATAGCAGAGAGGATCATATAATACAGAGCTTAAATCTAACTAGAACTAAGACTAAAAACTAAACCTAAAACTATGAACTAGAACTAGTAACGAAAAGCCAAAGATCTGCTGTGAGTTAGATAATACGTAGATATGAAAACAATAATGGAGATGAGTACTAGAGTATACTTTGGCGTCACAATGAAAAATTAAAGAAAATATTCAATCTCAAAATAAAATAAAATATAAATATAGCCAAACAAAGTTTGACAGTTGTGATTACAAGTGATAGCAGACTTCAAGCTAGCGGTACTTTTAGGCTGGAGAGTTGGTCTCGATTGAGAAGAGGTGTCGATAGAGACGCTGTTTGAATGAGGCTAGTGTCGGGAGAGGTGAAGCAGAGAGGTGAAACGAATTTCGATAGGCCTCGGTTCTGTGGAGAGGAGTATGGAAATACTCAGAGGTCGGTGCTCGAGTTGAGCGCCGAATGTTGTACACATACGCTCCGAGGAACCATAACCTCCGATTGGTGACTAATAACCAGTCTAGTCGATGTTTATAGGGCGTAATGTGCTCATCGAGACGTAAATCGAAGATGAAGCGAATAGCGCAGTTGACGAGACGTTGCAGTTTCGTGTCAAGCTCACCAGTTACATTGTGATATACTAAGCAACAGTAGTCGATGTGCGAAAAAATCAGAGTGATTGTTAGCTTAGTCCTGAGTTGCTGCGACAGAGAATGCTTGTGGTGTTTGAGTTTATGGAGAGAAAAATGAACCTTCTGTGATATAGAGGATACATGGCTAGACCATGAGAGGTTGGTCTTCTGATCACACTCAGGTTACGCGCTTCGCCAACATACAGTAGAGCTGTTCCATTGACTACGATGGGTGGAAGAAAATGGGCGTCGATAGAGCGAATGTATGCGTCACTACCCAAAATCATTACCTTGGATTTTGAGATATTAAGCTTTAGACCATTAGTACTAGCATAGTTAAAGATGGCTGAAGCGTCAGAAGCAATGCGATCGAGACCTTGTTGTAGCAGCCTCGATGGACAGTGGAGATAGATCTGCGTGTCATCGGTAAATATCATGTGGCTGGAGTATTTCAGGCAAGCACTGATGTCGTTGATGAAGAGAGAGAATAGTAATGGACCAAGTACAGATCCTTGTGGTACTCCAGATGTTACCGTTTGCCACTGAGAGGTGACATTGTGCTCGTCAGTAACGGCTTGGATACGGCCGGTAAGGTACGTGTGGAACCAGTTAAGGGTAGGGTCGGAGAAACCGAAGATTCTAAGTTTGGTTAGTAGAGGAACGTGTGAAACCGTGTCGAACGCTTTGCTGAAGTCGAAGAGAACAAGGACTGTGATATCCTTGTTATCGATGCCCCGACGGATATCATCGTCACCCACCCTTAGCAAGGCCGACTGGGTTGCTAAAGCCGGACCTATATCCAGATTGCCTTTAATCCAGGAGGTCGTTGCTGCTTACAAAGTGACAAATCTGCTTGTGAACCATGCGTTCCATTATTTTGGACATCTCAGGGAGATTAGCAATTGGCCGTGTGTTGGAAGGTGAGAGAGGGGTTCTAATCTTAGAGAACGGTCTAATAAGCGCTCGTTTCCAAGTTGACGGAAAGTGAGAGCAGCGGAGCGAGCCGTTGAAGATGTTTAGAAGAACTGTCGAGCTGAGAGGCAGACTATGTTTTGTGCAGACGTGGGAAATCTTGTCTGAACCGCTGGAGAGCGACTTGCTTGATGAAAGAGCAATCGCTTCGATCAAGTCATTCTGAGAGGCGTCGACAATGAGGAGGATGGTGGTACGTCAGGTACTGAAGCGATGGCAGCAGCGAAGTCATGAAATGAGTAGGCAGGGGCAGAGTTAACAATCAACGCATAGAAATAATTTAACTCATCAGCATTAAAGAATCGCAAGGGAGAAGATAGACTGATTTTGATAAGTCCGAGCCGAGCGAGCTCTTTCCACATTACATTGGGGTCACTGATCGAGCGGAGGAGATGGTACTGATAGTTGCTCTTGGCTTTCTTAATGTCGATGTTCAGTTCATTTCTGACGTGTCTGTAGATCCCGTAGCCTAAGAGACAGTTGGCACGTTTGGCTTGCTTATAGAGAGCATTGCGATTATATATGTGTAGATTTAAGTACAAGCGGTAGCCATGGTAGTGGTGGTTTCTTGGCGACGAAAGAACGCATGGGGGACGTGAGCGCGGAAGGTGCGAGAAAGAGATTGAGAAAGCGCTTGGGTTAAAGCATCTACACCTTCAGACGCAGTCACGGGCTCCAGCGACAGGTGGACACTAATGTTTTCTTGAAGGGTGAGGCGGAATTGCTCGGGTACGAAAATGTTGAAGACCCTCCTCGTGAGAAGACGCTGTTCGATAGGAGGCACGTCAAGGTCGTAGGAAATCTCGATTAAATCATGACCGGCAATGAAGGGACAGTCAGTCTTGTTGAATGCCAAAAGCTTTTCGCGACTGTCAAAAAAAACACATCCAGCCAAGAGTCGGCTGTAGCTGTGTGGAAGGTCGGTTCCGAATCTACGAGCCAGAGATAGCGAGTACGCCCAGTTGCGCAGATAAGTGGAGTCGAAGTTTTCACGCGAGAGGTTGCAGTTGAGATCGCCAGATATGACTGTGTTATTGAACGCATGATAAAATCGATTGAGCGATTCTGAGAAATTGTCTAGCATGAGACCTTTAGGGCGTCGGTAGATGGATGCATACAAAAATGGTGGTGGGGTATCTGAGCATATATCTAGTAACAGAAACTCCGGCGCGTTGGAGAAAAAGCTCGGAGACGAAGCAAGAACATTTGCTTTTAGTGATTGGTGGATGTAATACGCAAGACCACCACCTTCTTTACATTCGCGATCGCTGCGTGCTATAAAATAGTTCTTAATGCTAATGAGATCATTGGAGATGTGCGCATGTAACCATGTCTCAGAAATAAATATAATATGGTAGATATTCGATTGAAGATAGAAACGAACGAAGTCAATGTGACCAAGTAGAGAATTAGCATTGAATTAAGCTATCTTAATAGGCGTGGGAGCGTAACGTGTTCTAGAGTTAGCTATCGAGGTAGTCGGATGAGCCGGTGGTGCGGGCGTGAGTCAGACAAGCAGAGCGAGATCGGCGTCAGAGTGATAGAGATGGTCTTTGCGCCATCGACACGTCGTTGATGGAGATTTATTCTGATCTAACCCAAAAATATTTGTGGCCCATCATCTGAGCTTTATCTTTTGTGCACAGCAAGAGTTTATACGTGTCTGATGGCAATAGTTCATTAATGTATATACTACCTACTTGATCAATTCGGAACACGTCTTTGATAGTTAGGTTACGCTTGACCCGCTCTCTGCTAATAATAAAGTCTCTGGTATTGGATGATTTCAGCAAGACAACTATCGACAACGTACTGGGCACCGTTGAAGCCCGTTGGTTGTTTTCTGATGGTGTCTTTCGAGCCATAGGACGTATACCTAGGACGTCAGAATATAAATTGCCAACTTCGAGAGCAGAAAAAACCTCAGACGTCGCGTGCTGGAGGTTTGCACTAGCGCAACTAGGAATGCCAGAGATAATGAGCTCACTAAAAGTTTGAGGGCGAGCGCCCGATGATTTGAGTAATTCTATATCGAGTTTCAAACTAGCGTTTCGTTCAGAAAGCTGGCGGAGCAATGCATTGTGCCTGTTGACTTATTTAATTAGGTTTGGAATCCTGCTGACCCTCTCAGCAATTTCTCTATTGGTCGCGGTTTGCTCAATAAAATATGTTGACATTTTGGCGTCGGACGCATCTAGTTTCACCAGAATTTGTTCGAGGATACCATTAGGGTGCACGGGTTGGGCCCCGATAGCTTAATCACGAGGAGTTGAAGACATTTTCCTGCGACCTGGCGAGAGAGAGCTCGCAAGGTGATTAAAACTAGACACGCAGCACTGACTCGCCGACTTAGTCAATATACAGGCTGTGGCACAACCTGGGTGAAAGCTCTTGAAACAAACCGGACACACTAGTTTTTGTCCCGCAACATTCTTAGTTCACTTAAAACACTTTGAATTCTGCATAGGGAGAACCGAGTAGACGGCACAGGAGATAGCACAGGATCTTCTTTCTTCACTGTCGGTAACGTAGATGGTGCGTGACATGTATAGTGGCTGGGCGCGCAGAGAGAGAGGCGATGGTGAAACCGTAAGTAACAATTCCACCTCTACACGAGCACGAGAGATAAGCGTCGTGATAAGAGCCAATCGAGTAATATGAAGCGTTGGTGTATGCGCAGATCAGCCACAGACGAGCAGTGAGTTGCGACTTTGATGATAGAGGTTAGAAAGTGAATCTCTTTCCCCTGAGATTAAGCCGTGAAAATGAACAGAAGCGTGCCAAATTCTTATCTCAGAGAGGAAAGCAATTGCCCGAAAGCAAGAAGCGGCAGACTACAACTTGTACAGTGGGATGCAAAGATGGTCGGTAGCGGGTAGACGCGGTGCGGTGAGGTAAGAGAGGAGATTGGGCGGCGCG
>JAYRCB010000487.1:0-14420 GCA_036026315.1 Trachelus stipa
TCTTAGGTTAGGTTAGGACCTTAGGAATGCACTCAACTAAGCAGCTGGGTCGGTGACACGGACAGTGCACTGGGTAATGTGCTGAGTCTGCAACTCCAATGACTGTTGGCTATATTGTTTTGTTTCGAAAATGATGACCGATACTGTACGTAACAAAGGTCTAAACTGAGGTGATCGCGAGAAACTCGGCTGTTAATTATACGATAAAAATGGGACGAAACACCATTTTGGTCCACGCAAACCGCCTAAAAAATGACATGGAGCACTAGGAAGGAGGCGAGGTAGGCACGCAACCGGAGGACGAACAGAAATAATTCCAGAACATGGCACTTGAGGATGTATACGCTGTTTATTTCAACTTCCTACATCTCGTGCCCGCAGGTAGGGCACATCTCTTTGAATAACGCGCCAATCCCAAAGCGACGGTAGAGTCGTCATGGACGCCGTCCTTCCGGCCTCACACAATATCCACCGCTCGTCGGGAGCTCTCCCGCTGACGGCGATCTCGAGGGCCTTCCGCATGAAGACCCGACGTCGAATGGGTAGCACCATCCGTTCCTATATGAATTAAAGAAAGGAGTAAATTAAAGACAACTTTCCGAGACAACAAATCTAGACGCCCGAAAAAAGAGGAAAAATGAAACGATGAGGGGGGCACACTCATCAATTGCCGCGCCACGTCGGGCCCCATGGCTGCCCCATCGTAGTAGATCACGCTATAGATACCTTCCATCACGTACGAATAACGAACTCGGAATGAGATCCCTAGAGCTTACCGCGACTGAAATCGGGAATTAGGGGAAACGAAAGAACGAAAGAATTTGCATTGCGTAGGCAATCCCATGGTTCGACCAGTTTCACGTAACGTTCTATTCCTCTTGCAGAACTGTCCTGCTGACGGCGAGCTGTGCAAACTCCAGAGAAGCGGAAAGGGGGTTCACGGTGGCCACCTATGGCAGCAATCCGGGAATATTTTATGAAGAAATTGGAACCCTCTCGGAAGCCAAGGCCACATGGAGACTAGCCGTAACCATGAATCTCACAGCCTTATTGAAAAGAGAAGCCGATGTCAGCGCTAATTTGCAGCGGCTTCTAGAAATATGTGACAAACAAGGAAGAAACGACCCTCTTTGTCCAGCTGTCGTAGATTCCGCAGCCAGAATGGCGAGGAAAATAGAGGACGGAATGGGAACGGTCCACGACCTCGTGAAACCGGACGCAGCGCGTAAGCGTAGGGGATTGATCGACGGACTAGGATCGATTATAAAGTTCATTACCAGAAATATGGACGCCGCGGACGCGGAAAAGATCCACCAAGAAATTGCCGCCATACGTTCCAATCAGCGAACGCTGAAGGAGAGCATGAAGAACCAATTACAGGCAGTCTAGTCCACATTGCACCTCTTCAACGGCACCTTCACCAACGTCCAGAGTAACGAACTAGCCCTGCAAGAACCCATTGCCCAAGTAAACCTTACGCTGACGCCAGACATGAGTATCGTGATGAAGGAACAAAGGCTAGACGAGGTCTTCACCACCCTAAGCGCGATAGTCGAGGTACAACAGAATGACGTGAAAAAACTAGTTTGGCTATTAGTTGAAGTTACGAGCGGCAAGGTGAGTGTGGCGGTGCTACCACCGAGAAAACTCGTAGAGTACCTCACCAACGCACTGCCACATCTACCAACGAGAACTGGATTCCCAGGGCCAATCGAACGCAACGAAGCATCTATCCTTATGAGACTAGCCGATAACGAAGGCTCTCAGTCAAGGGAACGCCATCGTCCTCATACTCGATTTTCGCTTGATAAGTCAAAAGAGGTACAGCGTAATCAAGGTATACCCAATACCCGTGAGGTCAGAGAACGGGGCATATTACTATCCCGAAGCCTCAGAAGATCTCGTGATTGTGGCCCAAGAGAACCGAAATAACTTGGAATTGAGAAATTGTAAACAGTTCGCGAGTAAATATATATGCAATCCCCTGCATCCGTCGATACCTCTTACGAGCTCAGCACCGTGCGAAGTGCTGACGTTCGCGAAACTGGACACGGGCAACGGCCTTTACTGTCCAAAGCGGGTCTTCACATTCGATCACACCCTAGTAATCATTATGCACCAGCCGGGTAGATGGTTATTCATAGCGCCCACCGACGAATCGATTAGTGTTACCTGCGACGGAAACCCCGCGTCGCATGAAACCTTAAGACACGTAGGTGTATCCGCTTTGGTAAGCGTATGTACGGTAACCGCCCAAAATTTCAGCTTGCGAACCATCCGACGAATCACCCAGGTCGCCAACGAGTTATTCCCCCCCGAGTGACCAGTGATATCGGAAAAGTGAAACTTGTGAAAGTGCTACGCAACCCGGAGGAGTTAGCGCACCTCGGAACGCGAGTGTCTAGCATTAAGGCAAGCCTGGACCATGACGACCAGCACATAGAACAGTATTATCATAACATAGGGTTCTACTCGTTGACTACAATAGCGCCAATAGCATTGGTTTGTTTTTCCGTGTACACGTGTTATAAGTGTAAGCACAATTCGACACCAACGGCACCGGCCCTCACGCCGAGCCTGGTGTCACCCGCGGTAAACATTTAATTGGAACCGTTAGTATCAAGGCCAGATAGCCTGCGAGCGGCATTAAACAGAGCACGCGAAAGGCGTTTTCGTTGGGCCGATCAGGACCCGCAAGACAGGACCAATGCTACGGACAGACACCCTGGCTAAACTAAGGGAAATTGTAATCAAAATAATCATGGAAGCTGTGCTCCACTAGGACTACGACCAAAATCAAGTCTTCACCGGAGGCCACCAGAGGCGAACGCCATGTAGTAATTGCGCGATTTTCTTTAAGGGGGGAGGGATGTTGTGCTGGGAGTCTCCTAACCCCATTGCGAAATGCCAGGCAAAGTAGTTCACGCGTGTAGCAATGGGGTCAGGTTAAGGAGGTCCTATTGATGCATGCTAGTCAATTGATCAACTATCGAATCAGTTCCATAAATCGATTAAAACAAACCAGACATTCTACGAAATTCTCTCCCGGTGAATCGGTGGAGATCCGGCAATTTGATTTGCAATTTCTCTTTGAAACACCCGGTAAAGTTACTTTTTTATGGTATATATCGAATCCTGAAAAATTCACGAATTAATAGTATACCATTTTTTGTTTCAAACTTCACTTTAAATATGTTACTTTCTCATCCAAAGTCGAAATTCGATCTCTGTGACCTTTGAGTCCATATATAAAGTTTCGTTTTTAATATTACTTTTCTTGATATTTTCGTCGGTGACCGACCTTTAAATTTTGCAATTGAGTTCAGAATTGTTTAATTTATAACCTATAAAAGTTTCAGACGTAAAAATACAAGTAGGTAGTTTTGACAGGACCTCTTTAAGAGAGGATAAATTACAATAAAATATAGAATAATAAATGCTTTACCTTGAGTGCAGATTGCAAAAAAGCTTCTTTTTCTTCGGGA
Organism: Trachelus stipa; assembly: GCA_036026315.1. Classification (NCBI taxonomy): domain Eukaryota; kingdom Metazoa; phylum Arthropoda; class Insecta; order Hymenoptera; family Cephidae; genus Trachelus; species Trachelus stipa. The sequence continues at coordinate 3,486 of JAYRCB010000487.1, forward strand.
CTTCCACAGCTTTTTGCCTTTAAAATTATTTCATTTGCCTGAAACGATAGTAGACATGTAAAAATGTTCAAAATAATTTCCACATTTTTATAACATCAAATAGCGAATCTTTAAATTATGGTCCCTTATCCGTTATAAACACTTTATTTCAAGTCGCAGTATATTCGAGAAATAATCCTCGTAGATAGAACAGAGTTTGGTCAGTAGCCTCGCCACGTGGCAGCACCCTACGGGTGCGCGTGCTGCCAGCGCGGAGCGTTCATGGAAGGATTTAGAATCGATTTATTGCCCTTGCGTGTCAGCGAGCCGGGCTTTTACGCCATGTCCTAGAATCATCATACTTTGTTCGACTCGCGGTACCAAGTGTATAGCTTTCGTTCCTTTCAAAACAGATGTAAAACTCATCATTTCACTCATGTAAATTCATATCTAACTTACTCTAAACTCAAGTAGTAATTGTAGTACGGACACTGCAACCGCCATAAGTTATGTATAATCACTACACTCATTCTCTCCTCGAGGGTGCCTGCCTCGTATGAACGGCCGGGCGGCCATTTAGGCATTCAGACACTCAACGTGCAGCAATTAATAGAATCCTGCACGGTAACTATCATCTCTAGCAAAACTCAACCATCCACTCAATCTCTGTTGTCAAACAAAAATTCAGTGATACTCAGTGACACTCAAACACCTTAATTTGTAGTGTAATAAAGACTTGTGTTGTGTTTGCTACCACACGTGTGTTCCGCCTCCCCATCCCACCATCGTTTCCGCTATCAAGAAAGACAATTACAGTCCACCATAACTGACATCGTGAAACTCAAACACAGTATAAACAATAAAAGACCACTTTTTAGAGAAATATTTTTGTATATTTTTTAATTTAATAAACTTTCCTATGCTAAGAGTTTTAAAATAATTTAGGATATTTTAGATTTTACAGTCGGGGCGTATTATATGGATTTCTTACACAGTGAGTAACAATGATTCTCGAAAAACTTTACAACTGGAAGTTGGCAGGTTGATTATTTAATATATTAATTAGCAGATATAGAGGGAATGACGAGTTGAGGCTAGAATATTTTAGTGGTAAGGTTGCCTCATCACGTAGGTACACTTGTTACCTTATATTTTTCATATGTCCTGTTACTGTCGCAAGCCGGTTATTTTGATCCCCCAAAAACCATTGTTGTGCTGGGAGTCACCTGACCCCTTCGAGGAATGCCAGGGCTAGGTAGTTCGCGCGTGTAGCAATGCGCTAAGTCAGGACTAAAGGCGGCCTGGCAATCGAGACGTGGAAATCGAAAAATCACACAATAATCACTTTTCGGAAGTCCAGCTTATGGCTGCACGTCCGATAATCGACAGTCTACAATTAGAATCCGAACGGATAGGGTGGTCTCGTGGAGTAGACTCAGAACAGGAGATAGGCAGATACCGAACGGTACCTATACTTAATTCAAGTCGACGTACGTCGAAATACTGTACTTACTTTCGACCATTTTAATGAACCATTTTGTTTTGTTATATTCACGCGAGTTCCAACTCCTTAACTGGCAAAGATCCCAAAAATATCTAAATCCTAACCTCTCGACCGAACTCCTTCTTCACCGAGACGTTATGGCACAACAACACTTACGTTTAAAAAACTACGCCAAGTACAGGACTGCTGTGAATTCCTCTAACAAAAAGTATTGAAACCATATTATTAATGCCAAGTACATAAGACACTATACATCTGCCTATTATATAATTTAGCACTGGCCCATCATTTTGTAATAATTGTATTTTCAAAATTTCCTGTAACGTTTTCGCTACTCTTTTATATTACTACTGCTTTCCATACGTAATTATCTTTTAATGATCATTTAATAACTAATAAAAATTTAGGTGATTCCTTATAGAGTAATACTTGGCGGATCCGTGCATTTCTTGATATAAATTTGCGTTCATTACGCCAGTCCTCAAACTCAAAACCACCGTCAACTTTCTATATAAAACATATTAACAATAACTCGTCCAAAAATAATAACGGTAAAAACCTGATAACAAACATATAGTCTTAGAATATTATTAGTATGTTCAAAGTAAGTACTTTGGAATTCCTGATACGAACCCGCCAAGTGGTACTCGATAAGGAATCACCTAAAGTTTTATTAATTATTAAATGACCATTAAATCATAATCAACTACGAGAAACAGTGTAGTAATGTAAAAAAGTAACGAAAACGTTCTAGGAAATTTTAAAAATACAATTAAAATAATGGGCCAGTGTTAGATCATATACAAGGCAAACATGTAGTGGCTTATGTACTTGGCCTCAATAATATGATTCCAATACTTTTTATTAGAGGAATTCACAGCACTCCTGTACTTGGCGTAGTTTTTTATACGTAAGTGTTTTTTGAGGGATCATTTGACTCATTCTATAATGAATTTTTTAACATGATTAATTTTAATGATTAGGGCATAATACGTATAACGTTTATAAATACCTACTGCTCCCTCCCTAAGCCAACGACGTCATTTAACCAAGTTTGACAAAATAGTAGCTATCAAATATTTATATATCTTATGTTATACAAATTTTATCAGGGTCTTTAACCCTTTGCTGGTTATAAACGTTTTCCCACCTTTGGTTTCAGCGAAACCGGCGTGGATTGCGGGTAGAAAGAGGAGAAAGTAAGACTGCTCGACATGGAGAGGCGTAGAGTCAGAGACGATGAAAATAAATGCCGATAGAATGGATAACTCACGTGCGCGCCATATTACTAAGAGCCACATAATTGTCACAGAGGGCACCATGATTAGATGCAACGCCACGCAACACATATTTTGATACCAGGAGCCTTACAACCAGCAGAGGGCTAAAGCTATAATCGCTTATTTAATAACCTTGGTAATCCATCTACAAATAGTCATAGTATCAAATATTTCGCTGGCTGTAACCACTTGTAACTGGGATGCTTAGTATTCAAACAATGAAATATTGTTTTTATTTCATTAGACATACCTTAAAGCAGATGGAATCTTCATTACGATATAAATTAGGGCAGATTTCGCGGAGACGAGAGCTTACTGTATCGACAGAGGCATTATCTCCCAAGTAACTAAAAATATTATATAATTAACAAAAATCTGTCAATGATTCTATGTTTTTATGTTTCCATAAATAAAATTATATATTACCTGTCAATTAAATGTACGATAAGCAAAGAAGATATTTCGTGACCAATTAATATTAAATCTCTGAACGTTGCCGTTGAAAATTGATTGATTTGATCCTAAAACAAAAAAATATGCACAACAGTTATCACACAATGCAAACAAACATTTTTCGAAACAATTTGAAAAACTTATCACTTATTCTATTTCTATATATTCTCAATAATGTCGTTGACTGAATATACATTACCATAGTAATTTCTCGGTAAATTTTCCCTAAGCATTTTTTGGTTTAATGCGGACCACACTAGAAATCAATTTCGGTAAGCAATTAGCCGAGCGGCTGGAATAGACAGTGTCAAGAGATTTTTTAAACCTTTATCAGCCTAAAAAAAGTCCTATAGGCGAATCTTTTCCAAATAACATTTAAAAATGCTTAAAAATTTATGGTGCTACTTTAAGGTACACAGAACACAGTTTTTTTGTTTGTTTCCAATGCTCTAGCATAAATGTTTGGATATGAAGTTTCTAACCTAACCTAATCTAACTTATGGCCGTATTCATAGTCATTCCTTGAGGAATAAGGATCCCTTGTTCCTCGTTTCGCGTTTCATAGACCTTCCTTGACAGAACAAGCAGCCTTATTGGCCTCCTTATTTCAAGGGAGGCCTTGAGCTTCCTTGAGGAAACCTTCTGCACTATGATTGACTATTTCGTTTGATATGTCTAGTTATTGAAATTGTCAGCTGATTTTAATAACAAATTTCCTTTTCAGGTGTTGACCTTACGCAGCCCAGGCAAAGTTATGAAAAAACGACAGTGCGTATTTCTTTTACGTTTCGACCCTCATTGGGGTCATCTTCAGAATTGTTTTATTACTAGATAAACATGTATGAACTGTTAAACAATCATTGGTTAGATTGTGTAAAAAATAGTAGCCCAAACCTAAAGCCATAGTTAATAGATCAGCTATGGTTCTTTTTAACTTTTGGCTAATCCTGCCTTTACATGTAACACACAAACTCTTGTTAGTTTGCCCTACTATTTTTTACACAATCTAAAGAAATACGGACTGTCATTTTTTCTTAATTTTATCAGGGCTGCGTGAAGTCAACGCGTGGAAAGAATATTTAAGGTGTATCTTGGCTTGGCTTATAGTATGAACTACGCTATCCTTATTTCAAACTCTTTGAAAAAATTGCCGTTCGAATAGACAAAGAGGAACTGAGATGCCTGCCACTATAGACAATTACATGTCCCTAAAATATACCGTCCTTCTGGAAGGGAGAGTTGAGGTCGGACTATGAAATAAGAACGCCTTGGAGATTGAAGAAAGCCTTCATTAAGGCCTCCTTCACCCTTGAAATAAGGACAGACTATGAATACGGGTATTAAACTGACATTTTGGAATGTTGAATAAGTCGCCTCGGTGCGCACTTATTGTTAGTGAGAGGATAGTTTAATTGTATCTGAGACTACATCCCTAATCCTGATTTATCTAAAAAAAATCCTATCGATCTCTCACAGCAATACCGATAAAGGAACAGGAAACAGAATAAATAAATCCGTAATATTATATAAAGTCCCTTCAGATTATGATATTGCTTCCGGTCCGAGAGTGACACCGTAAAGGTAGGTAGCAGAGAGTGTGACAAACACAAATGCTGAATGAAAACTAGTGCAAGTGAGGCAATTCGAAAGGCAGAGGGGACAAGTGAGCGTGAAGTGGAAGGTGGGTGAGACGGAAAGGAGGAAAAAGTGTAACAGGCGAGCAAGTGAGGTTAGAGTGAAAGGTAGTAGGGTTGGTGACCAAGGGAAGAACAAACAGAGCGACAACAGTGGTGCTAAGGGAAAGCAAGGAGGTAGAACAGGAGAGAGGAGTCGGTAAAGCAGGAAGAGAATCGATGATAAAGGAGAAGAGGTAGCAGAAATAGGGAGGGAGAGGAAAGAACGGGAGATAGGGGAAAAGGAGGAAGCGCGGGATACATCGAAAGGCAGACCAGAAGAGAAAGGCGAGGAGTGGAAAACAGAGAGTGGATGATTATCGAAGGTTAAGGTTAAAGGAAAGAGTACGGAAAGAACAAGTGGTATAGGGGCATTAGAGGAGATATGGTAAAGAAAAAGGGAAGAGTAAGAGAAGTAAAGAGAAGAAAAGATGTTGAGAACATCAAATAAGACAATGAGATCACCAGTGAGAACGAAGAGGAAAGTATAAAAAAGAGAAAGTATGAAAAGTGAAGATGATGAAGGAATCATAATTGGGCAGGAAGAGGGAAAGGAAGAGGAGGAGGAAAAAGAAAAAATAAGGAAGATAGAGGTATTTGCGGAGATAATTAAAACAAATGAGAGAGATTGGGGAACAAAACAGGGATAGAAAGAGAAATAAAAAGAAACAAAAGAAGAGATTAAGAAATAGATAAGGGGAGTGAAAGAGAAATTTGAAAAGAAATAAGAGGAGTACGTAAGAGCGCAGAGGAAGGATGAAAAAGGTTATGCAGGAGACACAGAAGAAATTACGAGAGGTAGAAGAGAAAATGGAGAAAAGGAGAAAAGAAGAGGAAAGAGAAGCAGACGGAACAGGGAAAAAAAATAAAACAATTAGAAATGGAATAAGAAAAAAAGGGAAAGAGAAAAGAAAGAGAGAGACAGAATAATTAATATCAATAGATACAATAAAAAAATGTGTGTTTGTGCGCGTAGCTTCATCTCCACAACCAACCTATGGAGCCCCATGAGGGTTATATGGTGTGGTAGCACACCATCCCCCATCGAAAAAATTTATGTTTTGGAACAGATATCGTTTCAGGATATTTCTGAATATTGAGAAAATTTTGTTTTTTTTTCATACAGCGTTTCTCCCGTTGTGAAGTTAAACGTACTTCTCGCTCCTCATTTGATTCATTTCTTCGCTGTCTAGAAAGTTTCAGAACGTTCGATAGAATTCCATAGAATGCTCCAAAAAATTCTAGAAAGATCTGGATTCACTTTTAATAGGACCTGATTAATTTTGTCTAAGCGAAGCGAAGGCAATTTGCTAGTACAGTAATAAAGGGTAGCGATGTAATAGGAGAAAGAGACTCAAAGAAAGAAGGGGGAAAATAATAAGGGAATAATTAAGAAGAGATGCAGAGATAGAGGAAGTGAGAGAAATAGGCAGAGGAGGGAAGAAATTGATTCGAGTAATATTTAGAAGCTGGAAGACGAAAAGGAAAGTGATGGAAGAAAAAGGAATATGAGAAGAGAGATATACATTCATGATGACCTAAGAAGGAAAGAGAGTAAGGAAAGAAGATTAGAGATAGTTAAAGAAGGGAAGAAAGAAGAAAGAGGAAGAAGTGACTAAATGAAGATGCGAGTCGAGGGTAGATGGGGTAAGTGATACGGGACAAAAGATTGCCTAGAAGAGGAAGAGAAATTTCAATAGCGAGAGAGGTAAAGGAGAGGAGAGAGAAGAGGGAAGTAGGGGGAGGGGGGGCAAAAGAGAAAAGAAAGAGGAAAGATGGCAGGATACACAGTACTGTTGTGGAACGTAGCAAGTGTTACAAGGATGGAAACCTCTAGAAGTACATAAGAGAATACGACTTAATAATGTACTGACCCAAATATGGATGGAAGGAGAGAAAGGGAGAAACGGGAAACGAAAATGCCAGAAAAATTCACCTGGAAAATGTAAACAACAGAGAAAGAAAGAATAAAGGGAAGGAGCAAAGGCAGAATACTGGTAGGCATGAAGAAGTGGGTGATAACAGAAGAGATGAGAGACATTAGGGAAAGACTAATGTTACTAAAGGTATGGCTGGGAGGACAGACATGGAATTTTGTAGAAATAATGGGAGAGTAGGAAGAAGAGGGGAGAGGAATTGGGAGGAAGAATGGGAAAAGGAGTCAAGGAACTCAAAAGACAATAAAATGTGGAAGAGTGGAAAACACAAGGAAGTTTTAGAAAAGGGAGGGCATGTATAGGCCATATAATAACGTTAATGTGGATGGCCAAGAAAAGGTTGAACAAGAAAAAAGGGAAGCTGTACACCTTCTTTGCGGATTTAAAGACAGCATTCAACAGAGTAGACAGGGAAGAAATGTTCAGACGTATGGAAGAGATAGGAATAAGAAAAACGCTAATTAAGAGGGCAAAGGAAATATGTAAGGGAATAAAGAGTAGTGTAAGAGTGGGTAAGAAAGAATCAGATAGCTTCAAAACGGAGAGAGGGTTAAGACAAGAATGCCCACTGAGCTCAAGGCTATTCATAGTGTTCATAGCAGGAATAGAGGAATATATAAGAAAGGGGAGTGAAGATAGGAATGGAGAAAATATACAACCTAGCCTTTGCCGATAATGTAGCAATGGTGGCGGATAGCAGGGAAGAAATAAAAAAAATGATGAAGAGGGTGAAAAGATTTATAGAAGGGAGGATGTTGGAGCTAAATGTGAATAAGTCCAAGGTGCTAGTATTCAGAAGAGTGGAGAGAAAAGGAAGAAAGAACGAGAGCGAGGTATTTAAGTAGAAATGGAGGTAGAAGGAAATAGAGGAGCTGAATAATTACAAATATCTAGGATATGTTGTGAGTCTAAATTAAAATCATGGATTGACTGCTGGAATGGATATTATGGGAGTCCGGTATGTAGGCGGGATTCATTGCTGAGGTAAAAGTTAGAACTTAAACTCTTGAAAAAAGTGAAAACGGTTTTTTAAAAAAGACTATTAACGTAGATAACACTAGTTTCTTTGCAAGAACGAAGGAAGCGAGGACGAAGTTAGTACTCCGACTAAATTACCGTAATGATGCTTCACTCGTTCTTCTATAACTCCGTCTGCCTTTTGATATTTTACTAATGGAATTTGGAGAGACACATCAACAAGACGATTTGTTTGTATAGGGTGTCCCAAAATTTCCGCAAGATTTGAATTAAATAAAAAACAGCTTTTTTTCTTTAAATTGTTATTTTCTTATTGAATCGTAAAGTACACAGAATAGGGTTATGTATGGAATAACACATAGGGCAAATAGTCTCCACGGCTTTGCTGGTACATACGCACTCTTTTATCGAAATTTTCCATGGCCATTTTGCATAAATGTGGCTGAATTTCGTTTATGGCCAAGCAGTGAATGTTACTGGTGCTCGATATCGCGGCATGGTAACACAGTTCTTTCTGCCTAAATTGAATGAGATTGATGTGGATGACATGTGATTTCAACAAGACGGTGCCACATGCCATACAGTCCGTGAAACAATTCAATTACTGCATAAGACATTTCGTGGCCGTGTACTCTCTCATTTCGGTGATAAGAATTACCCCATTAAATAATGTGATTTAACACCATCGGATTTCTTTTTATGGGGTTATTTGAAGTCAAAGGTTTATGCCAACAAGCCCGCAAGCACGCGTGCATTGAAGGAAGAAGTTCAACGCTGCATTAACGAAAATCAGCCTCATTTATGTAAAATGGTCATAGAAAATTACGACAAAAGAGGGCGTATGTGCCAGCAAAGCCGTGAAGGCCATTTGCCCAATGTGTTATTCCATAAATAACCGTACCCTGTGTACTTTACGATTCAATAAAAAAATAACAATTTAAAGAAAAAAACCTGTTTTTTATTTATTCCAAATCTTGCGTTAATTTTGGAACACTCTATATATTTCATCAGAGTTTCGGCAATGTGTCTCCTTTGTTTCCTTAATTTTACACGTTAGGAATATGCCGTGTCAATGTCTGGCCATTCCGTCGCTTTTGATATAGGCACGCTACTCAATTTATAACAGATACGTAATACAGAGAAATATCATAATAGAGGGGAGAGGCATGTCAAAGAAATGACGAAAAAAGGAACCATTGCCTTGAAGCAGGGATGGGGAATAGGAGATGAGAAAAAGAATGATGATGTTGAATGTGATGGTAAAGAGCATAATAATGTACGGGGTGGAGGCCTGGGGAAAAAAGGAGTGAAAGGTTGTAGAGACATGCAAGATGAAATACTTGAAACAGATCTTGGGGCTGGACAGGGAAACTTCAGATTATATAGAAAGAGAGGAAATGAATCAAGAGAAGATGAGTGTGTAAGCGGAAAGAAGGGTTTTGAAGTTTATTGGAAAAATGAAAACGGCGGAGAGTAGAGTAGTCAAGGAATGCAGTGGAGAACTGGAAGAGGAGAAAGGGTGAAAAACGAAATACGGGGGGGGGGGGGGAGGGATAGAAGAACAGTTCGAAGGAGGAAAAATGAGCAGATGGGAATGGGAATGGGAAGCGAAAGTGGAAACGGGCGGAGAAGGAAGAGAAGAATAGACTAGAAGGGTAATGTAAAAGAAAGAGAAGATCAGGACAAAGAAGATAGCAGAATTGAGATATTGCAAAGAATAAAGAGAGTGGAGGTCAGGGAAGTACTAAAATATATCAAGAGAAGAGAAAGAGGGTAAAGAAAGAAAATAATTGCCAGATGAAGATGCGGTAACGGGATAAGGGAAAGCAAATTCTGAGAGAACAAAAGAAAGCGAGGGAAACCTGGAAACATTTGTGGGAATAGTACGGATTCACCAGAGAGGAGAGTGAAAAAAGGGAGATAATGGGAGAAAATGGAGAATGCTTATCAAAAATGAAGAGAACAAACAGGACAAGGAAGAAAAAGGAAGAACAGGATAGAAAAGAGTAGAAAACAGAAGGAGAGGATGGATAGTAAAGGGATCCAGATTCAGATATTCTTTAATATTTATGATTAATTATTACATATTGCCCTTAGTGTACTGTAACAACCTGTTCCCGGATTTCTTAAGATTGGATAAAGATAACTAGACCCGGAAACAAAGAGTACCTTTGCTCGATCGGTCCAATATCTTCGAATCCCTAAGCGACACACAAACCTAAGAGATATACCGGTGGGCGCCAGGCATCCAGTGATGCAACGATGAAACGATAATGAAATGCACCAAGATAGCGCTAAGAAACGAAAATTCAATGATAATAGGACGGATGCGTCGCGGAAGTCTGACTTGCTTACCCTCGATAGGTATAGGAGAAGGGCGGGGTGATTAGGAAGTAAGAGCCGTAAGCCAGTTTTACATAATCAAAAACTTAACAATTTATTGCACGGCAATCAAATTATAACAGACAATTAAAACCCGACAATGATATGAAAGGTTACCAGAGGCAGTAGCAGTATTACTTAATAATTATCGATGTTGGTAGAGGGCCGAAAGGTAACCGATAGCCCTCACAGGTAACGAGCGTAGTTCTGAGTACGTGGGCCTAGATACAGGTAACGGAAAGAGTATGTGCGCGCAAAAAGGAATTTTACCGAGACGTGCTCACGGCCTGCGAGAAGATGGGATGTAACGCATGCACGAATTACGGCCAATCTGCGGACTACAATGTTACGCTTTTCCAATCCCCTTTCGCGTTTCAGGCAACACAGTGTGACGTGATTTTTCGAATCACGGTCACAAGGCGACTACGGTTACCGATACAGATAACGTTCTCGATTTCTGGTTCCCTTCGTCTCGCCACCCCGCTCAGAAGCTACGTTCTCGGATTAACTCGCATAGTTATGTCAAGGCTCTCGTAAGGTTTAGTTACGATTTAGTGGAGGTCGAGGTGCTCGAATCTGCCGTGGGGAGATAGTCTCGACGAACCGAGTTGCCCGGCAGAGGAAAATACCCGACGGAGACGTCTCCACGGACCGGCAGAAGCCCGGCTGAGGTACCGGCGCCCCGCTGGAGATGGGCAAAGGGCTGTAGAGCGGGCGGAGTTATAGTTTTGTTACGGTTAAGGGCAGGA
>JAYRCB010000487.1:24562-37919 GCA_036026315.1 Trachelus stipa
CCCGATTACTCCAATTTCTCGAACGACCGATTGAAAAATTCCGTTATTCCAAATCGATCGATGAATCCCGGATTCATACACTCGAAATTCGCGCGTATATCGGATTTTTATCGCACTTCTGAAATAATTGTCGCACTCCCGGAGTGTTCAAAAGACAATTCTTGGTTATACATATGAATATTTTATTGTAGAAAATCGGAGCGACACAAACACATTCGCTCTCTTCTCTCTTTTTTTTTACTCAACAACATGCTTTTTCTTTTTACACCATGGCAACGTCAGTTGATGTAGAAAGCTGATGATGATGATGTAGATGTTGATAATTGAAAGCTCTTTTTAAGATATTTCAGATTTTTTCCCCATGATTTGGTACTTGACATCAATGTTGATTTAGTACAAAGAATAATCGTTTTATTTTGAATATACTGATTTACAAATTAACAATTTATAAAAAATCATTGTTTTTACTGTAAACATTTAATTGCAACGAAACGACAAGTTGAATTAAGATAAAATTTGTTTCTCGAGTATTTTTGAGGTTGCTGATTACGAATTAGAATTCAAAATTCACAAATTAAAAATAGCAGATCCAATATGGCCAACCAAAATGCAAAAAACGTAATTGATTTCGATGAAATTCTCTACTCAGGGTTTATTAAGTCGCTGATTACAAATCCGAACGCAAAATTTTTCGAACGTTTTTTCGATTTATCTATTTATTTATTGATTTTATGAACGATTTTTCTATTTTTTTTATATAGCAACATTTTATAAAATAATGAGACCATACCCATTGCTTTAAAATCGGTGATGGATCTGAGTATAGTTATCTATTAAAAAATAATGGGTAATGGATGTGAGTTCCATTACTCACCGAAAAAGTATTGGATGACCGATCTGAGTTCCATGACTCATTAATAAAATAATGGGTAATGAAACCGAATTCTGTTATTCATTTTTTTTTCGTAACAGATAATGCATTATTTTCACATTACAATTTTCACAACTCTGGTTATAATACGTTAAAAATTTTGAGGAGCTAGTTTCCAAATTTTGATTTTCTTAGTTTTTCTTTTTTGACAAGTTATTTTTAGAAGTTATTTTTATTTTTTTTTAAATGGGAATAAATAAATTGATTTTTAAAGAGAAACTAAAAGTTTTATTAAAAAACCTAATGTTTAAAAACTACAGCTATTTTATTCAGAAGAAATTTTGCGTCCGAACTGTAAAAAATCGCCCGTTACACGGTAAAACTTTGGCGGTAAAGTGTCCGCGCAAGATGAGTTAAAATGATTTGAATTGTGGCGCGCGAATTGGGACGGTAGAGGGCCCCACAATTTGGACTAGAGTAATGGGGATTGTCACCGCCGGGATGTCGCGACTAGAGAGCTCTCTCTCGACAGTCAGCCGTTGTGGTAGCAAGTTGTAGAAGAATTTCATTTTCGATTACCGGTGAGTTCTTGGGCTTATTGTGGGTAAGGTGCTATTCAAGAGTAACAACTCTGGTGTGAGGAGTGAAATAATAATATGTGTGTTTATTTAGCGAAACACAATTGATCGGTACGGCGGATGTGTCCACGGTACAAGTCAATTTGTGATCGGTACGGCGAACATATCCACGGTACAAGTTTTCTACAGAACAAATCGGCAGGCTCTTGCCGCCTTTTGGTTCATGCGGATTGCGGTACAGTTCGCACACGATATACTAATGGCGAACACTTGCTCTATTCTAATGACGTAAGCTAAACTGGATAAGTCTAATGATGAAAGCTAAACTGGATCTTTCCAATGTCGAGCACTTGCTCTTTTCTATAATGATGAGCACTTGCTCTTTTCTATTCACGAACAAACGATTCTTTCCAATGTCGAGCACTTGCTCTTTTCTAAATACCGTCTCATGGGCTCACTTTGACCAAACTAGCACCTCGTCGTCTCTCTACGCTGGTGCCGTCGGAGTTGCTGCATAAGCGTTTTTTGCTTCTTAGCGTATGACCTTATAAAGCAATGTTCCTTGCGATTCTCAGTATTGCGATAAGGTCCAAATCAGAGACGACGGATGCTAGTCAGCGTTTTCTGCCCGGGAGACTTAACACCTCAACGGCCCCGACCGTGGGATACAACAGGCTCAAGTACCGCGAACATTTCCCGGGCGATTCTGCCTCTCGTTTTCCATTAACCTCGTGGATCTTTAGAATGTCTCGTGCTTCGGCGATCTAGTTAAACACGTGTACACAGTTATAGTATACACGCAGTAACTCACGGGTAGAGTTACACAGGCACCCATTAAATTTTTTTGTCTAATTCCAAATGTTATCTATTTAATTATCGATAAGAACTACATAAATCATTCATATTGCTGTAATATTTATGGAACATTTTTTTGTTAGTAGTGATCTAATAAAAATTATCGGGACTCTCAAGTTGTTAACTATTCAGAATTTCCAGTAGACCACGGAGTTAGCACTGATGAGCTTAAAGTGGTTTACAAATGATTAACTACTGCAAGTTATCAGTACTTCTGTTCGGTAAGGAATGTAAATTTGTCGGAAGCATTCATATGTTCGGAATTTTTTCTGTGAATAAAAAAAAATCAAAACTCAGTAATTAAGTTTTCAAATATTTATATATGATCGAATTTGTTATTCAGCACTGTTTGAATGACGAAAAGGAAACTAAATTCAAATGGTAGATTGTTTAAAGTTTAAAATACAAGCTATCTTTGCTCTTAATATATTTAAAATTTTTTCAACTTGCTGTTTATTTGTTGTAATTTGTAGTTTCAATTCAAGGCACAGGAAGAAATTTTTGAAGCAAAGACACAAACAAAGTACAGTACAAATTAATTTATATTCATTAAAAAAACCTATTCATAATTAGCAGTTACACATTTTTCACTTCCGACGAGCAAAATCGATCGAACTACTGTTATCTGTTTTCCATTATGGTATAAGAAAGTAGAAGTAGAAACATTATTATACGTATAGTACACATTACCTTGGTTAAACAATTGATGACATTATGCAGCTGGTTATCGCACAAAACTTTCCACAATCCAAGGACTTCATATGCGTGAGTAATAAAAATTTTAAGTGCGTCCAGTGAATTTCTTTCTTCGATTATTGGTTCTTGAAAATGTGGTGACATTGTATTTTCAAAGCCACCGGTAATATTTCGAGAGGTACTTTGTCTGCAAAAATGCGAATTTTAAACATCGAAAATCCGTAATTCCGTTTATATTTACTTGTAACTAGGCAAGACTATATAAAAATATATATGTATATAAAAATATTTTACTTCATGTTTAGCTGAATCATAAAGGAAAAAGGCAACAACTTTTTGCATAAGTGAGTTGTCACACAAAAGAGAAGTGAAAGCAAGGAAACCTCACATCCAAAAGTGTTATTATGTAAAGTAATGTCGATAAAATATCTTCCTTCGGAATGAAATTTTTTAATAATTTCTTTTATCGAATATAAATGAATATCAATGGTGATAGTCTCTGAATCTGTCAAAGCAACCCAACATTGCCTACGCCGTTTCATATCCGAGAATTATCGCACTGTTGCACAGGACCACCTACGGTAATCGCAAAAGCGGCACGCAGGAAAAATATTACATGCGTAAACTTCACACCATAATACTGTGAGTTGTTATACAGCCAATTTCATGATTTACTGGTATGAACATGTTGAGCTGTCAGCGAGAGCAGATTTTCCTTCGCTACAACTTGAAATATTTGGGAGGGGCATGCTTAAACTGGCAGGTCGCTCAAATATGGTGGACGAGATGGAGCCTGTTGCCGGGATATATGATATCCGCGATGTTAATGAAATAAGAATAAGAAATCCACAAGTTTTTCGAGAGAGACGTCATCCGTTTTGTACGTGATGTCATCCTTTGGCATTTCGGTCGTGTTCAATGCTCACAAGCTAGGAGAGTCGTGGGGATTTTCATCTTCCACAAAATGTTCCGGGCAAATTTGACTAATTGTGAAATCGAGCCGGGAAGGCTTTGGGAGGGCAGGATTTTCACTCGTACCACTCGCACGCTTGCGAAGCAAGAAATAATATTCTTTACTGTGAGTTTGCACTGCTGCTATGCACCTCTTATATCTTTCCATTCCCTCTTAGTATTAATTGAATATTAATAGCTTGCCTTTAATAAAGGGAATTCTTCAATTGCGAATTTTTAAATATGACTGCAGTTTCCACCAAATATGAAGTTTGCGATTTCCGAATGCCACCGAATACTCCCGGATATAATCGAATATGCCCGAGTCTTCCCGAATGATTTCGAACGCAATTGAAAATACGTGCTACAACATACTGCTTCCCTATTAGCGCATCGCTAGCTAAAAGCGGCTTAAAAGCGAGTTCTGAATACGGTCACTAACAAAACGGCACAATCACTTTTAACTAACTGTGACTCTGTTAGTGATCCTAAGAGCAAGTTCTAAATACGAGCTTTAGAATACTATTAGTACGTTCAAAGTAAATACTTTACAATTCCTGACACAGATCCGTCGAGTAGTACTCGATAAGGAATCATCTACAGCTTTATTAACTATTAATTGATCATTAAAAGCAGTAGTAATGTAAAATAGTAGCGAAAACGTTATAAGAAAGTTTTGAAAATACAATTAAAATGATGAGCCAGTGCTAGATTATATAATAGGCAGATATGTAGTGACTTATGTACTTGGCATTAATAATATGATTTAAATAATTTTTGTTAGAGGAATTCACAGCATTCCTGTACTTGCCGTAGTTTTTTATACGTAAATGTTTTTTTGGGGGGATATCACAAGTTTTTGTTGCTCAACCGGATATACGTAGAAACTCTAAGTATTCAAATCTATATTGTTACAGATATAAAATGTAAATACATTATGATGTCGCTAATCAAAAAAATATGTTACTTTGTCAAAAATGTTTAATGGCATACAAATTTAATTTGTAAGTCCATTATTTTTAGAAATGGATAAAGATGGATACAAATTTTAAAAGAAAATTCGATCTTAATTGCATATAAGTATCATTAACAGTGTCCAAGTTGTTGAAGATGTGTAGTAAACGTAAGAGAGGAGGGTGTGTTAAATTATTTACGTACATCAGACCGGCCGAACAACAGACAGGATACTATGATGTGTACGAAGCGCCAAAGCGTCGCTCGTTGTATTATTTTCTGAACACACTGAACCCACATCCGATATCTAGACACAGAAAACTAAGGAGCGGAACATCTGGATGCCCTGGACTTCCACGTCCGACACCTAGATACAGGAAACCACGGGAAAAAACACTTGGGCATCCTGTATCTCTAAAAGCTATCACCTGAAATACGAGGAACTATGTCGAACCACACACATACATACACCCATAAACATGCGCTCCACATGAATACTATTAAAAACTTAATAATTCTATATTATTGTGAAAGCAGCATTATACTAACTGGAAATTCGGTGCGAACGATAGCTTCACTTACAAAATGTATTTGACTGTGTTGTGACTCGTAAGATATCAACACCATCCAAAGTAGAAATAGGTAAAGAATTATATATATATTTTTTTATATATTATATTTTTTTTCGATTTTTCTTCTTTTACAGCAGTCGAATATACTAAGATTTCAAACGACAATAAATGAGCGTAGCGACGACGAAGAAGCTATAGACGATGTATTAGATTGGGAACACCAGGTTGAACCGGATGCTTTACAATCAGATAAAAATTATTCTATTGATGAAAGCATCGACAATGAAGAGGAGTCGAGTCAGTGCTATCAGACAACATTTGTGTCGAAAATAAAACGATATATAAGGATATACGCATGCGCTCCACATGAATATGAATGCTATTACACTTTTCGTGCGAGCTAAAAACTTAATAATTCTATACTATTCTGAAAGTAGCCTTATATTAAATGGAAATTCGATGTGAATGGCAGTTTCACGTATAAAATGTATTTGATTGTTTTGTGTATTCGTAAATTACCAACACCATTCAGAGTACAAATAGGTAAAGAAGGTGTGGCAAGACTGTCTCGGGTAGGTCCCACGACGTCCGCGCGGCAGCGTGACAAGCTGGGGGATTAAAAGAGAGAGAGACAACTAGGAGTGAAAAAAAGGCTTAGCACTGTTATAGATTCCTGTATTAAGAGTGTTTTTATAAGACTATTCAATAAATCTAGTTTGAATGATAATCGTGTGGGTCTATTATTCCTGGGGAACCATATCGTATGCTATAAAGGCAAAGCAGTCAGTATCATCTGTCGTGTAAAAGAGTAGATGGACGTGCGAAGACGACGACGACGGACTTGAAATAAAATCATCTCGCTCGCCTCTCAAGACACTCTGATCTCGTAAATCAATCTCATTGATTTTGATGGCAATCAGTTCAGAACCCTCAATTCCTATAGTGAATGTATTGTAACAAAAATGTTACCTCGAACTCCTCCCCGTCTCCTGGCTCAAGGTCCCCACCGGCCTTCAGCACACCTATTGCGCGTACTGATGATTCATCTTATTAATTGCGTGTATTTAGTATCTTAGATCTATCATATTTAGCTTTAAGATTCCCTCCCTCCACCCTTCCCTGCCTGTCCCCCATCCTCTAGGGCACTGGCTCGAGCATCGTCATCGAGAACCACCACCGCGGATCTTTTACGAGAACCCAGCATCCAGGAAGAATTGAGAAAGTGGCTACGTTGCCAAGGCAGAGAAGGCGCGGTGGAAATGGTGCCCGCCAACCCGCCACCCTCACCACGAAACTGCACCCCGGTGCAGTCCCGTCACACGGGTAGTAAAGAGGTCCGTGTGACAGCGGTGGAGCCCTCTTCCTCCAATTCCGCGGACATGCCTGGGAGGATTTTTGACAGAGACAGGACAGAGACAAGCAGTGGGGAACAACATTTTTGGAACGCATCTCTGACAACCTCTTTCTGGATTACCGATGTTAATATCAAGAATCATAAGGAATTTACGTAATGGCACTATCGAATAATTTACAATATTAATAGCAGCATCCGAGTTGTACATAGTTAATTCTACACCACTGTGTGCACCACTGTTCATTATTTGTTTAAAAATCAGTTGACTCGGCTAATGTGAATTGCAATCTCAAAATTTAAAAAAAAATTCCATATCACTGAAACTAAAGCAGTTAACGTAATGTGCCTCATACACTAATTTATATCTCGTACAAAATACAACCATAAACAATCGTCAAATTTCCGTGTAGGGTTTTTCGTGTCGAAAGAACCATGTAAAGTTTCCACATAATACTAATGATGAACATATTGATCATTGTAAAAACGAAATTGTTGATACCACACTTTAAGCATAATTAAAAAAAATGAAACTATACATATATAACTTTTTTAGTACAGTACTTTCGATATCGCGCCACGTCGTCACGCGCTCAATCGTACTTAAAGGATTAGTAGCATTTAGTATCGTTTATCATAATTGGTATTATTGTTTTGTACTCTATAGAATTTTGTTGGGTATTTTGCATCGTTCCTTCTGGAAAGTCGTATGAGTGTCGCACACCAAAGGCAACAAGCAGTTAGCAGCAAAACAGCAATCAATGGACAAAAAGCATCAAGCTGATAACGTCATAACTCATACCCTAAGCATCTTGCCCATTGGTTGTTGCCTGCTGTTCGTTGTTTTTGGTATGAATGAGCTCTGAAAAATCGCAGTTCAGTTTTCGTTTAATGTATTTTAGTATTTTGGATAACTTATAATTAGTTCACAGAACAATTTTCTATTTTCAAATATGTGTAGAAAAATGTGCCGGATTTTAATATTTCGTGCCTTCTTTATTCAATATCTTGATTAAATTGGACTTGCTTAGGATTTTAGATTTCTTGTAATGTTTCATAATTTTAGTAGCTTTTGTGAAACTTTCCATTATCATTTCAGAATGCTGATGTTTCCAATTCACTCCCTATCGAGTACGGGCTAGTTTAAGGAATAAAAATCGACTAGTATCGCGGTATAATTCTCATTATACCTGAAGGCTATTTCGGCTATAGCTTTTCAGCCGTAACATGTGTTTTTAATTATCATCATACAGTATGAGACTAACAATAAGAAGTTACAATTAACATGCACGTACATGCCCCATTGTGCTTGCTGAGGTTATTATTTTATATAAGAATAATTAATTCCAATTGCACAAACTGATGTTATCCTGTCAATTTAACACCTTCGCTGTCACTTTTGTTTCATTGCGAGTATACGCGTATTGAATTTCTGCTAAATCACGCTCTCTGCCCAACCCAGAGTCATGAAATGAAAATGTGGCGGTTGACCCAAAATAGCTGATTATGTTGCGTCACCATATTGGATTTACTTTTTTGCAATTTTGGATTTTTTGTTCCAAACTCATAATGAGGAGCTTCAAAAAACCTTGTTAAGTCCGTCGCAACGCCACCGCCCCCCTCCCCCCTTCGCCCTTTGCCTCTTCAGCAGCCCCACGGTATTCATGTGTCAGCGAAAGGTGAAGGTCCAGAAACGTTGTAACTGATCTTCGACGAACGTGCATTACTTACTATAAATTAAAGATTATAATAATAACGGGAAATTGATAAATTACACATGACATCTCACACTCTCTCATGTTTCCAGAAATCACATCTACACTGCAACATTACAGGTGGATGGGGGGAAAAAGAGAGAGATCATGACGGAATACCCAGAAGTGAGGTGCCTAAAGAGCATTTTACTATGGCACCGCAGAACCGCACACGTCAGGACTCCTATTAACTATAATACCTTTCCCGTCCCCTTACTAGCCTCACGTCCAAGATGATTCGGTCAATGCACTAACCTAAAGTGGAATGCGCGATCGAAGACCTATAACCAGAATTCTATTGGGCAACCGGGTGCAACAGCCCCGATCTCGCCATAACACGTATCCAAATTGCTGAAACTTCCTGACAATGCACCCTACCCTCTCGAAATTCAAAGTCTTCCTTATGAACATCGACACCGATCATCCTCAGTTACTAATCAATCCCCTGGTAGAGCAGTATCCCTTCTGGAGTCTTAGGCCAATTGTCCACAACAGTCCAGTGTTGTGCCGATCAAATAACTTAGGGCCTATTTTGACCTAGCTTACCTTAGGGTCAAGCGCCAAGTGCATCGCCTCAGTGACGGACGTTCACGCGAAAAGAACTCAATTCTTGGTATTTCGTTCAAAGCATTCGTCTAGTGTGAGTCTAGCTCACCTTAGGGCTGGACCAAAAATTTCCCTTCAACAAATTCAACCTCACTATCGTCGAGCACCTCTGGACGCTTTTCCTGACTCTCTCCAGTAACTCTAAGTAACTCACACCACTTAATGCTTCACATGTACTATACATAAACCGAACCAGCAATCTCACGATCACACAAACACTATTGTTCAATTTCACATTTTTAGTAGATTCACATAATCTCTTTTGCACCAGACTTTCTCATTTGAATTGCATTGCAAATTAGATGTTTCATATACTATGTTAAACTATATTTTCTTTTCATGATTTCGAAACCTAAACCATCATTATTAAATCCCAAGTCCAAATAACTTCTTTATTTATCATTAGCAACCACACCTCATGTAGAAGAGGTGAGTCTGTTAGTTTAATACATCTATCGTTGGTTCTGATCCTCACCTTAGTTATTGACCAAGGAACAAAAAGAACTTAAAGTGGTTGGAACCCAATACCTTTTACATGATCTTTGATGACAACACGTATACAAGCTCCTTGATGTTCCCACAAACGGTCGCTCATGCATAGGACGTAACATCCGAACTACCAAGTTTCACAAAACTTCAATGACTATTTTAATTCAGTCGACTATGTTCCATGCGCCATCTTGAATTTTGAAAATATCATATAAGATCTAGTTAGTACCCCCACAAACTATAATACTGATTTCTTTATGCAGTTTCGACAATTTTTTGTCACACCATTATTAGCACGAAAGATTTTTTTTCCACTTGATTGTGAAGGGGTTAATTTCGACAATAGAATGAACGAATTGATGTAACTTGCAAGAAGTTCAAAGTATGGCACAATCAAAGTGCCAAAGAGACAGATGTATGCAACCAAAATTCATTGTCTTCATGTCTAAAATGAGACAATTATTTCGAAATGCTTTGCATTAGCCATCTTTCAGTCAACGGCTTTTCGTCAAGTTTTTATCAATTTTACATAATACCTCGCAAAAGACTACAACACTTTTATGACGTCTAAAATGCAACATATGTAGAATCGAGACAAAATTCTTTATTTGAAACTCTTGAGTAAGAGTGCATGTGTGTAAAGCAAGTGTTGAGCCATGCATACTTGAGGCCGCAAATTTAAGGATTAGAATATACAGGGTGTTCGTTATGAAACGCACTCGTTGCATTCCTTATCAAATTCTAAGGAATACGTTTATTTTTATTTTTTATTTCATATATCAAAATTTCGAGATAATCAAGGTGGAAGTTGCAGTAATGCGACCAATCAGAACGCGTTTAATCAGAGCGTAGATAACGTCGCGAGCTAGCCCACAAGGCCTGCTTACACTAGGCCAATAGCACTAACAGTATCGTCGTAGTGTCCCTGTTTATCTGTATGTAATTGAGTGAGATACAATCGCTCGCTGTAGCGTCAGTGAATTTCAGAAGGTATCCTTTATTCCTTATAATGTCTATCCCTTTAATCTGACAAGATAGTTGTACCAACGTATTACGTTTTGAGTGGTCGTGAAAAGGATCGATTTTGATATACGCATGATTGAATTTGGATCTCGACATGCTAATCTGCAACAATTACATACATTTTCTATGATAATGATTATTCTGAAATAGTAAATATTGTAGAATACGTAACATTTTATCTCAATATTATCTTCAATATTATCTCACAGAATAATTACTCATAATGCGATCTTGCAGTCGAAACAACGATCGAACTGAATAAAAATAAATAAAAATAAAATAAATCAAACTGACTGTCTCCGCAATGTGAAGCGAAATAGGTTGTAATTTGTAAACAAGTCATTCGACGGCAGTAGACTTACTACTGTTATCATAGACAATGGATGTAATTGCTGCAGGTTAACGTGTCGAGAACCAAGCTCCGTCATGAGTATATCAAAATCGGTCCTTTTGAGGACCAGTCAAAACGTAATACGTTGGTACAACTATCTTGTCAGATTAAAGGGATAGACATTATAAAGAATAAAGGATACCTTCAGAAATTCACTGACGCTACAGCGAGCGATTGTATCTCACTCAATTACATGCAGATAAAAAGGGACACTGCGACGATACTCGTAGTGTTATTGGCCTAGTGTAAGTAGGCCTTGCGGGCTGGCTCGTGACGTCATCTACGCTCCGATTAAACGCGTTCTGATTGGTCCCATTACTGCAACTTCAACTTTGATTATCCCGAAATTTTGATGTATGAAATAGAAAATGAAAATACACGTATGCCTTAGAATTTGAAAAGGAATGCAACGATGTTACTACAATGCGTTTCATAACGAACACCCTGTATACAAGAGTCAGTCAAACGAATACTTGACTGTCGTAACGGTTCAGGTTGCCCAGCGTCAGTAAAATCCCAAGGAAAAGGAAAGAATGGAAGTTGAATGGATGTAAAACAGATGTGAGTGATTTTGGGTATGACTTTGTATTAGAAGATAGGCTAGAGTTAGTTTAACTGTCGAACAGTGCAGACATGTCCGTAACCTGTAGTTTTGCTTTTGTGTTCCTTTGTAATAAAACATCTTAACTCTCATTAAAATCGTTCTTCAACAATCCCATTACGATTCTTACTTTTCAGCTCATTCCAATGCCATTATTAATATTCGTAGAGTAATATTCTTTCTTCTACGCATATGTATTGTCTGCTTTGACACAATAATTTTTATAGAATATCAAAATCGAGAACTATGAATTGTATTGAATGAAATATAAATTAGAATATCTTGGTACTTACTGCTTAAAACTGTCGATGTTTTTATTCAAAAACAATTTTAGCGATTGTAAATGTCCTAGGATTTGAGTTATTTGTGTAGGTGGTACGGCGCTAACTATCTGCAACATAAATTGTACATGATATAACGTTTGCACGAAAACCACCTAATAATGAAATATTATGATAGATTCCCTGCAATAACCAACTTTGAAAAACTTGTTCTGTTGCGTAGAATCGTCATCACATTTTATATCCAGTGACACACGATTTTCATCTACTTATCAACTTTTTCTTCTTATCGTTTTGTCTCTTAACCAGTTAACTGAGGCGCCCTCTTTTCAGAGCGCGCACCTATACATACATGTCGTGGGAATCAAGCGATGACGAGTACATTCGTTAAACACAGAGTAGCAAAAAGACGTTATTATTTTATAAAATTAGCAGCTTTATTACTAATATTTAATTATTCACTTAAAGGGTTAGATTACTGTGAAATTTTCAAATTTTTGACATTTTTTATCTTTAAAAAATAATTTGAAGTGTTTAGAATAACATGCAAAAAGTTCCATATAGATATTCGAAGTATTTTTTGAGTTATAGCGTTTGTAGCGAAGGAACAATTTGACGCGCAGGTAGACGTCTAGTGCTCAAAAAAGTAGTCGTCAAACTTTAATCGCGTTTTTCTCGAAACTATGTTTTTCAAAATGGTGTACACGATATCTCGGGCTGTGATTGATGAATCGAGTTGAAATTTGATACACATGTTCAGAGGAATACAAGTTTAGGCGTGACGGACGATTTTGTCAATAAGTTTTTTTGCAATGTTTATTAACACTATGCTGTCCGCACGTCTGATCGAGATTTTTTTGGTCCACGCCCGAAGAACTAACTAACAACATGTCGCTCGGCGCCGAATGTTTTTCGAGGACCTTGAGAGCAAAACAATCTCCATGGCACCAACGTGGCGCCACCGGCGCTTGGCCGATATTGTTTGCGTGGCACCACTGTGAAACCACCGGACGGCATAGTGTTAATAATAATATCACGAATTATAGTTCCGAAAATTGCGAAAAATGTAAAGGAATTTTCTCTCGTAACATAAGACGAAAAAAAGCTGCATCATGCTTTTACCATATAGTTAATGAGGATCTTTTGGAACGAAGTTCCTTATGCCACGATGGGGGCTAGGCCGAACAAAGTGAAATTTACTATAGCAAAAACGACACACTGAAAACGACACGAAACAATTTTTACTATAGTGCGTCAGCACGCTCTACTCTCTCAGCAATCGGAGAGGGGGATGGCCTGAAAAAAACCTCACTCTCACTCTCACTCTCACTCTCACTCTCACTCTCACTCTCACTCTCACTCTCACTCTCACTCTCACTCTCAC
>JAYRCB010000489.1:0-16029 GCA_036026315.1 Trachelus stipa
ATCGCGAATTTTGGCAAACGGTTTACGGGAGGGTACTCAGGGCACCTCCAGGCATCGCCCACTTTCCGGTCCAAAAGCAATTCTGGGACACCCTGTAGTTGATATTTATGTCTTACAGTAATCACATCTTCAAACGCGTATTCACACAACCTAACTCACTGCCATGTAGGATGTGTATTTGGATGTGATATACGCATTTGCGCTTTTATTTTCATTCTTTCTCAGTCGCATTTTTTAATAGATAAAGGAAATAGTATAACTAGAACGAATATACCTGTATAACATCTGTAATTTATCACAAGTTTACTCTTTTTAGACTGAACCATAATATAACTAAAATATACGTATATTACCTTATACCCGTTTATATCACTTTCAAGCTCTATACATATGTGTGATTAGGAAGAGTTAAATGTAGTTATGAGGTTTATTTATGATAGCAACACCTACCGGACCGCGTCCGATGCTCATAGAACTTTGTAGAACTTCCCAGGTATCACTTTCAGGGCAGTATACATTGACCGACTTAAAATATCTTGTATCATCTTTACCTCCAGTAACATAGAGATGCTTGCAAAATCCTGCCACAGCTTCGATTAAATAGAGTAAATACATTTGTATGAATTTATGAATACCATAAAAACATGGGCCATATATAAAAAAGTATATCGAGTTACCCACCAATATATTTGCGACCCTCAGGCATATCCTTAACTTGTTTCCATTCATTAATTCGTGGATCAAAAGCCTCAACACTTTTTAAACCACCTATATCGTTTTGCCCTCCAACAACGTACAAAATTCCATTTATAACACCTACACCAGTATTTCGCCTAGGAGTTATCAAACTCATCACACGACTCCACTCTCCAGTTTCTGAATCATAACTCAATACGTCGGCTACAATTTGCCTATGTATTTCTCCATAGCCTCCAGCCTAAATAAAGAACCTCACATGATCTCTTGTAATTCTCCTAATTTAACTCTGTATTTATAGAATTATAAAAAATGGCTTGTACTTACAACGTATAACTTGCCATTTAGTACGCCTACAGCGAAGTCGCTACGAGATGTGGGCATTGGTGCTATCATAGTCCACTTTTGTGTTTCTGGATCATATGCTTCGCAAGATCTATATACCGTCTCTTCGCTCTAATCGCCAATCTGTAGAATATTTCAATATGTAGCTCACGATTTTTTTTAATTTCAATATATTTTAGCATACTTAAATTATAAATAAACGGAAATCTGTACAGCATTAATGACATTAAGTGTAGCAACGCCCACATTAATACGCTTAATCTTCATTTCTGTACAGCCTGACCATTGGTCGGTAGTTGGGTCATAAACATTCATATTTCCTAGCGGTGTTCCTGTCGAAGTACTACCTCCGATTGTATATATTTTACCTTTAAGGAGGGCTATTCCTGCAAGAAACAAGAATTCGATTGATACTAATTATAAATAGTCTTTTTTTTAGTTGTAATTGAGGCAATGGAGAGTTGCATTTTGGAAGATTCCGATTATACATGGATAGAATATAAATACTTCGCTTTTAATATTAATCCACTTATAGAAATTTTATCTTGACACGACACATGAACGTCACAAATAGGATGTAGGAGGCACCTGGCCGCCACACTTTTGCAGATTATATTCATTCGGTCTTTTGGTTTAGCAGCAAGGAAATATATCACAAGACAAATCTACAAGCGATGCGCAAAACTAAAATAGATAAATCGACGTTGTACCAAACATTACAAAAGTCCTACTAGCCCTTCCATATTAGATTAATCGAAGATTGATTTCTGGAATGACGACTCCAGAATGAGATAACCTAAGCTGAAACTAAATTTTATCATCCGTTTTTTCCCGATTTGCAACCATTACGCAAGTTCTAACTAGCAGTGCACCGGCCGCACGCATCTTACGACGCGCAGAGTGAGGCGGGGTGAATATACAAACTCGTACTGCGGCAAGCACGGTTAATCTACCGCATGGACAATCCGCACCCAGTTAATCAAGGTTCTGATGTATAACGTATATTTGTTTTGCACAGGAATACAATAAGAAAATTAAAATACGAACCACCGCCGCAGAAATCTGTTGGCAAATCTGACAATGAGTACCACCTGATTATCCTGAAGTCATAGCATTCTACGCTTCTAGTAGCTTCTAATGATTTACCACCTACTACTACTAACAATCTTGGTAATTCATTTGGTTTTCTAGGTTTCGTTCTTGGAGTCTCAAACGAAGCATATTCCGTTACTTCTAGTAAGTGATACTTGAGAGCTTCTATCAAGTAATCCTTGGCTACAAAATAACATTTTATCTAATATTTCAGAATTTTTCAAATTATTTAAAGATTTAGTTACCGTTTACTCACCCTGTGAATTCTCTTTGGCCAGCTTTTCTTCCCATACTTTTCCCAATAGATATTTTTGTGTTATTAGCAGTAGTCGTACGTGCTCGATTAATTTTTCAAAGTATTCTTTTCTTTCCTCTCGATTATGATTAATCCAAGATATCACATATTCGAATAAAAGTTCTTCAGAAGGCACTGCGAGACGATCGTTAGAAATGAGGCTCACTAATTGTAGTGCACATAATGCAAAGAACTCTTCATATTTTCTGATTTCTCTGCAAGAATTAGCATTTTGAAACACTTATGAATAGATTTATATGCTGATTTCATAATCTGTTAATAAGTCTATTTCTTACAGCAAGTAATGCTCTATGTAACCATTTACATGAGCCAGAAGTTCAAGACAGTCATATTGATTAGCAAATGCTCTTATTCCCAAACAGTTGGAAGGATGTAATTGTCTCAAAAGAAAGTCAATACATGCATTGACAACAACAGTTAGTTGTAAGAAATTCGCGGCTGCTAATAAAGACTGTACGTTCCATTGAGTTATGTGAATGTGGGAGGAATATAGAAAATTGATCAAATGCTTCAGAATAGGGTAATCTATGCCCTTAATCAGAACACGGTTTTTCTCACGTTCACCAAATTTTCCAAACATTGCGTAAAAGTAAGGGCTACATGAACTTAAAATCATTTTATGAGCTGGCATTTGTGAACCATCATCAGTCAGGAGAGTTGTGTCAGTTAGCATATTTTTCCTGTGGAATTATAGCAATTCAACTAAATCTGTATTACTTTCAACATGAGAGTTGTTGATGGTAAAAATAGGGAGTGTTTAAGCTTGTTACCTTAAAGGTGATAAAATATTTCTCTTTGTATCATAAGTAGAACTATAAGTCAATTCATGATTAATTATAAAATTGAATTATAATATTAGATTTGTTATAATTCTTCAAACCTCTATAACTGATTCAATAGCAATATCTGATAACATAGAAAAGTTTTAAAGAAAAAAAATGGTTTCGTCGATTAATACTTTAACTATAACATAGTTTAAAAATAAATGTTACAATAGAGAAATATTTCCAATGAATAAGATTTCTGTAAGAAAAATGCAATGAAAATAAAAATTAATAAAAATTGATATTACTTTCGCATTTCATCCATGATATCAAATGCTGTATTAGCATGATGACTACTTCTATATACTGAAATATCCTTTCCACTCTGTCTGGATATATCTCTGTCGAAACTTGGATCCAAAGAATACTTTACAAGCGAATGCAATTATGACCAACTGCAAAATTAAAATCATAAGTGATAGATTATATATAAAGCACATCAACCACAAAAGCACTTTATACATTAATATTTATTAAACAAAATATTGTCATATTTGAAACATAAAGATTGGAGTTTATACAGACTATTTTTATAAAGCCAAAATAATGTATGAATTAATTTAATCATAAAGTATGGAAAATTATCATTATTAAACTTTGTAAATTTCTAAAAAAATGTATATCCTTTTAAAAAAGTACTTTCAAAAAGCAATGTTACTTGTGAAATAACTGGTTATACTTTTTCTTGACAGTTGCATATCAACATATTTTTAAAGAATTCCTTTCTTTATTTATGGCTGCAACCTCCAATAAGGAGATATCCCAGTTTTTTTAACAATTAAGCAACTGAAGAATTATTTCACATACAAAAACATGTAGGTAGAAGTATAATAGTGTTACAACTGACTCCAATGAACTGTCCCAGTTAGGAACCCTGCCTGTCATTTAAATTTTAAAACATTTCCTTAGTTCTTTATATATCTTTTTAATTTTCTAATGATATTCCCAGAATTTATAAAATGTCCAAACCTCATATTAAAGTTTCTTCTCCTCTGTGAATATTGATATGGGAATGTTACTGATCTATCAATATGAATACTCAATCACTTGCAGGAACCAATTGCTATACAATTTACCTTCTGACTATGTTTTTACGTAAGAAATAACAAATATTTTACTGAATTTTATTTGAACTTGATCATACCCCTCATTACTTTACCAAAAAGTTATTAATAGTAGCTTAAACAGTTGCACAATTTACAATATAGCTATCCTTTCAACCACCTTACTAATTACATTTTTACTGAATTTTTTTTCACAGATAAGCAGATGAGACTATAAAAGTGTCTAATTTTGTTGGTTTGTCACGTTGTACAAAGTTTGGTGCACAGCTTTTGTGAAAGTATAGTTATTATAAGTATTCATTACTTGTTACAATTCTTACCTGCCATTATTTTCTTGCTTGCTGCCATCGTTGTCTGTATTTAGATTTTCATTCTGATCTGCTTCATTCATTTTTACATCTTACTCCCACATTACAATATCTCTCAAAGTGGACGATTAATTGGAAGAAGAATCAATCTCTCTCAATTTTGTTTATTAAGTAGTTGCTGTATTACTGTTTATTACTAATTATTGAATTGTTAACAAGAAAATAAAAACGTACAAAAGTAAGATTCACACATGCATGGAATATAATAAAAAATATTATTCATACTATTCAATAAAAAAAAACAATTAACGAATGAAACTGATTTTTGTTTAACCGTTACTGAACAATGAACAATAAATTCAAAACAATTCTCAAGAAGAGAGAGTACTTACATATAAGTAATTTAGTTACCAATAAGTTAAACAAATTAATGAATATGTAAAACTTTAGTTTAACGTAAATTATGAAACAATCTAATTAATTAATCAAATTTAAGAATCATAGATTTTTTAACAATTCTATGGAACGAATAATGATTGATAACGATCAACAAAATATAAGAAAATCGGTTATTACTTTCAAATGCTTTCAAACGTCAATGCTAAAAGGGCTTCTCTCCCCTCTTCTTTAGTTAAGTTTTACCCTCTCAGAACAAAGGGAACAGCTAAAAATAAATTCAACCAATGCCATTGTGGTCTAAATATAATATAAATACTCCCATTCGTCGAGCTTTGCGTTTCGTTCTAACGTTGCACCACCCCTATTGGTCCAATTTATTTCTCTATATTCAAATTTAAACGTGCGTTCGAAGAGTCCAACAAGGGGCTATTCGTAAATTTGAATATAAATCTGAGCACATTGTGTTTTAAAGAAAAGGTAGCGACATAATTTTAACTATTAGTCTGAGAGTGATAAAGAACCCTGAGTACGTTTCTAAGACATTTATGAACAATTCCCTAATCGCGTACATACATACACAGTAGGACCTCGATTAACGGAGTTTGGTACTTGTCCCCCAAATAGAGGTAGTAAAGCCATTCAGGATAAATAAGAATCTACGGAGTTTCATCTACGGACAATTCTCATTTTTTTGTTTCAACTTTGCCTTTTTTATGCGCGATGGGCCGCCTTTAGACCCCACTGTTCTGTAGCGTAAATGTATTTTCGTAGCTACAGCCGTCTGAGCCCCTTTCTTAGATAGTACATACCAGCACGTTCTTAATGATACGGTACTGACGACCGAACCGTGATTGGTTTGACGCGGCGTGTGGAGGCTGGACTTAGGCGGATCTCGATTCCGTGGACATCCAGTGCCGAGCTTCGTCCAGCGATCAAGCTGTACCGTAGAATCAAAGTCCTACTGTTTATTTTGCCGGTCGTTATCAGTCGACAGTTAGTTGTTGCTTGTAGAAGTAGTGTTAGTGCGAACTTTAGTCCGATTAATTTCCAACGTTATTTCTTAATTGAGGGAAACATTCAACATACAACGTTTTATATGTACAATATGAAGTAATTTACTTTATTTCTTGCGCGTTAGAGATTCATGAAGATGTGATCTATTTATCATACTGGGTTATTTTAAACTTGTTCCTCATTGTCAAATAACGGTCAAAGAAAAATCAGCATTTATTCATATTTTAATTTTTGAACGATATACAACATTCTGTAGTATATGCCATAAAAATGAGATTTTAATTTTTTTGTTATTCTTTTCATTTTAACAACAATTTAACGGTTGTGACAGTATAGCTGATGCTTTTAATTTACAAAAAACATTAAGGACAAAGTTGTGATTGGCTGATTAAATTGAAGACTTCTACTATGGATGATAATACGGATAACGCTGTGCAAGAGCAGGTGGATCAGAAAAATCGGAATGAAAGACAAGATACGAAAAATAATGGCAACGTTAAGGACAATCGAGAGAGGTAATTGTAACGCGTAACACACAGTGTATTCTTATTATTTTCTCGGTAAAACTGCAGAATACGACTCCTTCTTGAAGAACTACATATAACAAAACTGAACAATTCACAGCTAATATCAAAAAAAAGTCTTATCCTGCAGTTTAGCGGTTTCTCTGATAGATCATTCTGACACGCAGCTTAACTATATTTCATAAAGGCAAAAATTATTCCGATATTAAGTTTCGAACATATTATCAATATCAGAAATCTGCCGATTTGTTTCAAAAACAATATTTTTCCGACAACGCTACAGTACGTATTAGATATCGAAAACGCAGAATTAGAATTATAGCAAACGACGGTGGAGAAATTGTAGCTGGATATCAGAATGTCCGTCGAAATATGTATACTTTTAACCACACGCGGGCGTGTACACGCATACACATATGTCGGAAGAATTATTCGTTTGAAACGAATACATAGGCTTCTGACTTTGAAACGTGTCAACATTTTGCTGCAACGGTCCACCTAAATCTATACGTTAAAACATCTAATCAAACAATATTATTCAATATTTGAAAGATTGATACAGTATGGAAGTTTCAAACTATAGATAGGTCGGTAATACAATAGATAGATTGCGAAAAAAATTATACGTCAATCAGACAGCTAAACCATCTTGAAATTAAAGAAAAATCAGAAATTATTAAAAAATACACCTTTGACACACAAATGGTAGAAATTAAATATTTTAAGAGATCAACTACACAACTTTCTAATACATGAAAGAGTAGAAAATTTGAAGATTGAAAAACTAAAAAAAAGAGAAGGAAAGATCTGGAATGTTGAAACTCAGTTTGTTGCTGTGAATACTTACTAGGTTTAATAGTAGGTTTGTTTATGTTCCTTGTACTACAAGCTTTTTTCTATTAGCTTGGTCAAATAAATAGTGTTACTTTATGATGTTTTTTCTTTATAAAAAATTTTTCTCTGAAATCATGCAAGGTAGGATTATACGTATTCATTTTTTTAATTAACACCAAATATTGAATTGCATAAAGGTCTTAAATTAACATGTTTCTGCTTAGTACAGTACTTCATATGTTGAAATATAACAATTTTTTGTAAATGTTAAAAGTATGAAATCTTTTAAGACCTTTATAATTATTGTGGTTTACTTATAATACATTAGTTATGCTTTTGATTTTACAGTTGGCCACAAACATATCCACTTGTCAAGTATTCATTGGACCAACATTTTCACAAATATATATCCAAAGAAAATGGGATTGAAATACCACTATACCGAAGTACTTATCATACCCATACAGCATTTGATATCATGAATAAAATGCAGAAGTAAGGGAATTTTTAATCAATTATCTTTTACGTTGCACTGTTCTCATATAAATTTGATGGTTTTAAAATATTTTTGTATCTTCACAAACTTTATTATGACAATGATGTTGATTAAACATGAATGCACTGTTTTTAATGACTTTCTGTTATTAATTAATTTTTGGTACTGAATTAGTTCTTCATCGAAGACTAAATGTAACTAAATTAGTGCTTTAATCAAACTTTATGCTTGAGTATGAATTGATTCAGAGTTCCATTTATCATACATGACGAATAAGTACATTATTTAATCCATTACATATGCCATACCAAACACATGTTATCTGAAAACAATAGAAACTAACAAGTTTATAGAACGTTACTTGACAAGAGCATTTATATTTAAAAAAATACAAGATTAAAGAGAACAACTTCAATTTCACAGGACACAAATGCTGAGCGACGTTGAGTTGGTAACCAATGATGGTTTAAAAGTATTGGCTCATAAAACTATTTTGAGTGCCTGCAGTCCCTACTTTTATTCAGTGTTTAGCGATCTTGGTCAACGTGAAGCAAACCTTACGTGTAATAAAACCTCATACGGAAACATAATCAAACATAATGAAATAGTCTCATTTCGAGAGAATGTCTTAGTTAAGGACGTAGATTATGATATTCTGAAGATCCTGGTTAATTTTATGTACTCTACTGAAATTCACATCACCAAAGACAACGTACAGTCATTATTAGCAGCTGCAAAACTGCTGCAAATAACAGTTGTCGTCAATGCATGCAGAGACTTTCTCTTGAAACAATTACATCCTTCAAACTGTCTTGGAATTCGAGCAATTGCTATTCAATATGACGATGTTGATCTTCTGGCTCAAATAGATGGTTACATTGATCATTCCTTTTCGTAAGAACTCAAATTATTTTAGATTTCGATCAGTGTATAAATCGAACAACATATAAGGGCCTCAAAATGATGATTTTTACAGGGAGATCATAAAGTGTGACGAGTTTCTTACGTTGTCTGCCCGACAACTAATGGAACTTATTTCTAAAGACTATCTAACGGTGTTGTCTGAAGAAATAGTATTTGAATGCGTGATGTCTTGGATCAATCATAATCGAGAGAAGCGAGAACATTATCTTGCACAATTAATTGAACAAGTACGTCTACCACTAATGTCCCTAAAGTATCTGTTGACAACTGTCTGGAAAGAGAAGCTTGTTAAAGCAAGTTCACAATGTAAGTAAATGTGCAAATAATAATGACTAAATCTAAACATTTTTGAAAACCAAAAATTACAAAGTAAACTGCTATGTTATAGCTAAGGACTATTTGATAGAAGCTCTAAAACATCACTTACTAGAGGAAACAGAAGAGTTTTTATGTCAAACTCCATGTCGCCAACCAAGAAAATCTCGTGAATTACCAAAACTGCTAGTAGTAATAGCTGGTAAATCATCAAAAGGAACTAGAAGCTTAAAGTTCTTTGACTTTCGGACTGGTGTATGGTACTTAATGCCGAAATTGCCAACAGATTTCTGTGACGGTGGTATGCATCCTCATTCAACTATTGGCTTCATGTCCACTTTTTTTATTTAAAATATTTGCCTTTTAGAGATACAAGTTAAGGATACGGTATGCGATGATAAGAACTTTAAAAAACTTGGAGCTGCTCAAACTAATCAAATGACTATTTATGTTAAACTATTTTAATACGCTCATTAAAAAATGCAATTAAGCTAACAGTTATCTACCTCGTAAAACTTGTTTTAAGACATATTACCTGAAGTTTACTAGAGGAACTTGAAAATAATTTAATGTTAGTAAAATCAAAAGACTGCCTCAATTCCTAACATTAATTACTAACAAAAGATGACAGCAACAAGCTATAACATAGCCGAGTCCATTTGTGTCTCTTAATTCGGACCAACCAAAATCGTCCATATTTAAAGTTTTAATAACAAAAACACATTTTGACAGTGTCAATTTGTGCTTTCTTTTCTCCAGAATCTTCAGAAAAGTATATTCTTCAATACTTCCATTTTAGTTGAACTAGTAGGATTCCTATTTTTAATTCAGATATGATAATATATGGTATGTATTTACAATATCTCGTTACTTCAGTTTGAAAAAGTCAATTAACCTACTTGCTCTCCCTTAGTGTTGTATAATGCGAAAACAGGGCTCTATTCATACATCCACATAAGAAAAAAATTAATCATTTTCCTATCTATGCACAATCTCTGTTTATCGAATATTTTGTATTTGCAGCCATAACTGTTCTTGGAGGTAAAATATATACAGTGGGAGGTTGCAGTTCAACGGGAACACCGTTAAAAGATATGAACGCATATGACTCGTGTATCAATCAATGGTTCAGTTGCACACAAATGGAGGTTAGGCGCAGAAATTTGGCCGTTGCAGCACTGGGCAATTACATTTATGCTGTATGATTTTATATTCTGTTATTAAACTTCAAATTATTTACGACATGCATATGTGTAATATATGAAATCTCCATAGATCGGTGGTTGGAGCGGAGACTCAATTTATAGCTCAGTTGAAGCCTATGACCCAACAACAGACAAATGGACCATGATGCCACCGATGCCTACAGCTCGTTGTAACTCTGCTGTGAGCGTACTTAATGGCCGGTTGTACGTTGTGAGTATAGGACATTACAATTACATTATGTAATTAGTGATTTATAGAATTTATAAGAAATTATGTGTTCTTTTAATTAGGCTGGAGGCTTTGGGGAAAGCTCTAGGAAAATTCTAGCCAGCGTATTATGTTACGATCCGCAAATAGGAAAGTGGATAGACGTTGAGAATTTGGCAGCTTCCAGAAAAAATGCCGGAGCAGGGGTTTTGAATGGAATGTTATATGTTGTTGGAGGAAAAAACAATAGTGGTGCTATGAAAAGCGTCGAGGTCTTTGATCCAAAAATTAATATGTGGAGAAAAGTTAAGAATATGCCTGACGGCCGTGAACGTGTTGGTATGTACACCAATATTTTTTTAAGTTTACAACATACTACTTTGCTATCTTCATAAAATCAAGAAAACGTGTTTCTTGAATGTATTCGTAGCTGTGGCGGGACTAGGCAAGCACCTATACGTAGTCGGCGGTTACAATGGTGTAAGATACCTTACGTCGGCCAATGTGTATTCCCCCGAAACTGATACGTGGAAAGTTCTACCGAACTTCATGAAACTCGAACGGGATATAGCAAGTGTCGCTATCATCGATAAACCTTATGATTACATATAAATGTTAATGGATTGAAGTGTGAATGGATGTTACGATACAAGATTATATGCGCGCTTTTCATTTATGCTATATTTTTTCTATCTAATAAGAGTAAAAGCTTGTTTGTTGTACTGCAAATATCATGAAATTATATTAGTTTTCAAATGTATCCTTATTTATTTTTATGAAACATAAAATACCAATGAAAGAGATACAGATGTTCAACGTTAATTCCATATATGGGATAATACGAAACACGTTACCCTTCAAAAACTATGTAAAATGTAAAATTGGGTATGCCTAAATTGAACTAAAATATTTACTGTGTATTATATTACAGTAGACTCCTGTATAACACGGGAGGAATTTGTGCTGCATGGATTTAATTTTTAAATCGGGTAATTCCTATGTTTTATTATTTGGCAGGTTGTATGAATCATTGCGTTATATGAAAACAGTAGTCGCAGTATCTTTGGCGTGTTATACGAGAGTCTACTGTATTCCACATACGAAAGTACTGAAATAATATATTGTCAATTATGTATGTACTGTGACGTGATTATTCGATTCTTCACGGTAACGAGGCGACTTCAGTTAGTGATTCAGGTAACGTTGTTGTTTTCGGGTTCCCTTCGAGCCGCCATTCTGCTCAGAAGTTACGCACTCAGGTTGATTCGTACAATTGCGCCACTGCTCTCGAAAAGATTTGTTATTTTAGAGTTGAGGTCGAGGTGCTCGAATCTGCCGTGCAGAGATAGTCTCGACGTACCGAGTTGCCCGGTCGAAGAGAATATCACCCGACGGAGATGTCTATATCGATCGGCAGTGATCGGCAGAGGTCCGCCTTAGATACCGGTGCTCCGTTGGAGAGAGGCAAAGGGTTGTAGAGCAGGCGGTGATAATGTTTTTAATACGGTTAAGGGGAAGGGAGGAACGCCCCTGGTTGTTGGTTATCGTTATGGTGTTGTGCTCAGCCGCCGCCCGATGTCCTCTAGAGAAGTGGCCGTGGAAAATCTTCAAAATTTAACTACCGATTCGTTAAAAAATGCTCTCGACTTAGTTTAAAGAGGCGACTCGAGGGAAAGAATAAGAGTTATCGGCTATAAGGATCTCCACCAACCAGAATGATTAACTCTCGAATTTGACTATTGTCAAAGCAGTCTGCCTTGCGACACCGATCGAAGTGTCACGAGCTGGCTCGCTTTCCCGTACTATCTGTTGATAGTTTTTCTAGCTGTGTTTCCGATGCAGTATAGAAGGTTCTCGCTTATGTAGTTGTCGAGTCATTCATGCTATATCCAGAAAATCCTACTGATTTTCTGCGTGTGATCCGGAGATGCAGTGCAGTGCTATAATGCAGTGTCCGTCTGAATGACCCCTGGATACAGTTGTTCGCCTTCACGGTTTAGTTTAACCAGTTCTGGTGAGACTTCCAATTTATTAATTGGTAGATGGATTCTGATTTTATAGCTTCCGGTTCGTTCTGCTACATTCCCGATCAATTGCTCTTTGTGTTCGGTATAATTTACCTGACACTTACTACCTCAACCGTGCAGCCGGAACGACCGTGCCTTTCCGTAATTATTCAGTCACGTTCGTGTATTCAGTTGCGTTTGCTAAATTTTCCGCGACCTTAAAGATAAGTGCCTACTGTTGCGTTTCTCGATTTTCACGTCCCCAAAAGTCGATAGGATCCGTTGAGCTATCGTTTTTTCTGATAGATTCCGTCAGACCTCTCGTTTTAGCGAAGTTGATTCTGTTCCACTTCAACTCCCAGGTTATACTGGCGTGTCAATTCCCGGTGAGAAAAGGTGGCTGGCGTGCGCCTAGCATGCAGATCAATGAACGAAGTGTGGATGTTCAAAGGTGACGTATGTTAGCTCTCGGATTTTGATTATCAGTGTCGAGTTGAGAAAATTCATTACGGTACATATTTCATTCTAAATTATAGTATCCCTCAAAAAACACTTACGTGTAAAAAACTACGTCAAGTA
Organism: Trachelus stipa; assembly: GCA_036026315.1. Classification (NCBI taxonomy): domain Eukaryota; kingdom Metazoa; phylum Arthropoda; class Insecta; order Hymenoptera; family Cephidae; genus Trachelus; species Trachelus stipa. The sequence goes on from JAYRCB010000489.1 coordinate 13,150, forward strand.
CAGGAGTGCTGCGAATTCCTCCAACAAAAAGTATTGAAATCATATTATCGAGGCCAAGTACTTAAGTCACTACATGTTTGCCAATTGTATGATCTAGCACTGGCCCATCATGTTAATTGTGTTTTCAAAATTTCCTATAACGTTTTCGCTGCTCTTTTACATTACTACTGCTTTCCGTAGTTGATTATGATTTAATGGTCATTCAATAATTTATAAAACTTCAGGTGATTCCTTATATTTAGATTCCTTCCTTTAGGTGAGTACTGCTTGGCGGGTCCGTGCCAGGAATTCAAAAGTACTTTGAACGTATTAATAGTATTCTAATACGATATGTTTGTTGTACTTTTGCCGTGATTATACAGTAACGTCCAATTGAAGTGCAACACTATAATTTTTGTATGTTTCTATAAAATTATCACCGATTTCGAAAAACCAAAGACATATTTTTTTTATGAAATTTCATTTCCGTTCGAATGGTAAAGGTTTTATCCCGATCGGATACAGAATGGCCGAACGACAGGGGTTGGAGTGACATAGTGCATTTTGGGACTTTTTGAAAAGTGCGAGAACTAGTAGTTCCGGAAGGAAATTCATATTTCTAAATATTGCACGAGAAAGAGCATCCTTCAGCATTAAAAAAACACCACTCCCATTGAAACCCTGTGGGATCACCGTAGGGGGAGTTACACCCTCTTGAGCTGATAACACTTAATTGGCCATAACTTCCGAACGCGCTGGCCAATCTGGTCCAGGTTCTGCGTGATGTCATCTTTAACGATATTACAGATTCTCACAAAATTATTTTTCTCGAAGATGATCCCGTGACGGAGATCTCGAGATATCGCAAGCGCACCCGAAGGTTCCCCGCCATTTTTCATTAGGAATGTAATGAAATAGAAGTTTCATTTTTACTCCACGTTGTAGCTGAGATTTCAACGAATAAAACACGCTTTTAAACATCCAAAAGTGAGTTTGCTAAGGGGTTAAATTTTTCGTTTGAAAAAACGCCTAAATTTTGCGAGTTCTGCTCGAGTTACTTGGGTGACAATCGCATGGCGTGCGTGGCAGGGTAATAGTTGAGATGAATTTCCAGAGATTGTAGTAAGTAATTCGAATTTCCGAAAGATTGGTCCTTGTCCTGACCGTTAGGGTAGGCATTGACACTCGTGTAGTGGTTGTTGCACACAAGGACACTGAGTTCAAAAGGGGTAAAACTTGTAACGATTCACTAGTTGGGTTTATTACTCGGCCCTAAGGCGAGGAAGACAAGATAGGCCCTAAGGTACCTTGGCTAACATAACTGTTTTCGCACAAGTTCGCCTGTAACTCGAATTTTAATGAGAGTAAAGTGTGACTGGTTTTGATGAGACTCCTAAGTAGATTGCCCTAATTCGCTGCTCGATTTCAGCTTGAGGAGCGTCAGGACCCAGAGAAGGGATGGAAAACTGCCGATTCGGTGCATTTTGGAATCGTGGGACTAGCGCGGAACGCTCTTGGTTCCCGCGGTCTTGCCACGTTATCGGCACGTACTTTGGAGTTCATGGTCCTAAAGTTCTCTGATTCGTGCAAACCTATCCTACTCTCTCTCTCTTACACCCACTGGTGGGCTCCTATCGGAACATTTCGTACATGGAGCGTTCCCATGGACTTACATTGCTATGGTCATCGCCATCTTATTTCTAGCTTAGACTAAGGAAGAGTTAGGTGTGCGTAAGACTCGACAGTGTTGAATCAATGTCGCTCGAAAAAGAATAGGGCAAGGGAGTGTGTGGTGGACAATTTGGGGCGTTGTTGCGTCGGACGTAACATTATTATGTAACTTTACGCAATAGATTATCATATTCTATATTAGGTTATGAAATTATTACACAAAACATATGAAATTCGGTTTATTAAGTTAATAAATTCAAACAAATGAAATGAATTTTGTATATTTTAAAATATGTATCTATATAGATACATTTAATGTGTATATATATATATATATACTACCATATATATTCGATCATGCAGAATTGTAGTGTAGTTCGGTGGCTCTTCGTTCAGGTGGCGTGTTGACGCCAGAATAAAAGTTTTTCACAAAACTCGGCCCATTGGCAATCTCCCTTATCATCTCTGGTATGAGGTTGAAATAGAGTTAACCAATCGAAAATTCTATTGAAGGAGAATAAACTAACACGATTGGTTAACTCTATTTCAATCATGTATGGTGGAAACATAAGCATTGATCAATGCATATGTTTCTACCGCATAGGGTTGAAATAGAGTTAATCAATTAAAAACAAGATTTGAGCAGAATAAGCTAACTTGATTGGTCAACTCTATTGCAACCTACATGGTGAAAACATGCAATCACATATTTGAATGGGAACATGGGATTGGTCTATGGCTCTTACGTCCGTATTCATAAGGTATATTTGTCTAGTGTTATTCAGTACATACAGAGAATGGAGATATTTGTATTAAGAATATATCAAACTACATTAAGCAGAACCAGAATAATAGGAAATATCACAATATATAAAATGAAAAAGTAAGTGAATTCAGTTTTTAAACTTATCTGACATATCTTCAACTGGTTCATAACCTTTATCTGCCACACTTGCAGCTAGGTTACATGCATGGTGAAGCAACAACTCTGTACGTTCATTGGATGGCAATTGTATTGCAAAATCTTAAAGAATGATACTTGAATGTGAGTTTTCTGCGGGTAAAGGGATCGGATAGGTTAAGGATATGTAGGACCAGAGAACATATATTACATGCAGTGTTGTGCAAGATTAAAAAATAGATAATCTAGTGCAGATCAAGATTTTGATCCACAAAATGTATCTAGATCAGATACAGATGATATTATCATTTTTTAATCTAGATTTAAGA
>JAYRCB010000490.1:0-35183 GCA_036026315.1 Trachelus stipa
CCCCGTCGGAAGACCCATAAGGTCCTGTTGCGGCTACAACTTGGGCCCGACCCACTGAGCAAGCTCAGCGGATGAGGTGGAAGGGCAACCTCCGACACCATGGTTTATACGACCAAGGAAATAGGAAAAGTAAGACGAGCACAATAGAAAGTGAGAGGGAACAGAGTGAAACGATAAGATAGAAGGTTAGATATAAATAAAGAAGTTAAAATGTAGAAAAGTAAGAAATAAGTTTATAAAACTAGAGAAGAAATAAGGAAAGAGATAAATCAGAAAGTAGAGAATGAAATATAAGGAAATAAGGAAGTAAAGAAGAAATAAATATAAAAATAGGAGAAGGTTAGAAATGGATATGAGAGGTGCTTCCAAGAGACCAGTATAGGAGACCGGCTCGAGGAATAATGACAGCTCCGTGTTCTTCGGACACTGCCTTGAGCGCTTCCCCCACTCTCCGCCTGCTCCCACCCCCTGAGTCCTGCGCGAAGAATTTGCGCATATCCAATTTTGGGCAACTTCCAGTACTTCTAAATATGCTTGGACGGAATTTCCGATTTCTAAATGTTAATATTTTACTTTATTGATTTAATTAATTATTTTAATGTTCTATACACCTAATTTATTAATATGTCAATTTGGACGTAATTTATTTTTGATATTCTACAATTTCAATTTAATTTTTATCTAACCCGTATATTCTACGAGATTTTGATTTAGCCTGAATTTTATATTTTGAATAAATTTTGAAAGTAAATCAAGACCCAATAATATTTAGTAAAAATTGAGGTGCTACACGGATGTCAAGTTGGCATTGCACTTTCTTAAAAATGTCTTAAAAATGTTTCAACAATAGGCTCTTTCGATAGTTCTTGAGAAGTTCTATAGTTCTCCGTCTCGTTTTAAGGGTTGCTTTGGGAACCAGCGGTGAATAGCTGAGAACCTCTGCCGACCAAGTTAGGCGCTCGTGTTCACGTTTAGCTCGGCTACAACGGCATTCGCATTGTCGACGGAGGCGATGATCACAAAATCCTACTCGGGACTCGCCGCTACGATTTAGCGCCATGCTTTTGGTATCACCTAAAACCGTAGCGTTGTGCATCTCCCTACTCATATGTGCTAAAACCGTAGAGTTGTAGATGTCCCCTGCTCATCTCTGAAGATAATTGGCCCACTTGTGATCTCGCAACTTATCTTTGATGAATATGTTTGCCTGACCGGCTATGTCAATTGAATATAAATAATCTTAATTCATGTTTTCATAAGAAAACCTAAGTGTATAATACGGATTTCGCCCAACACTGTTCGGATTCGGTGTATAAACTCTAGGTCCTCACGCTTAGTTGCATAAGGTCAACTTCCACTCTTGATTATTAGGGGCAGTTACTGGCACATGTCCCCCATTGGATATACAGCCATATGGGAATGAAACGAAGGACACGTGCAATAGACGATTAGTAATCTTTTTATGTTTAAAGAAAAGGAAACTGTATTTCAATTTACCTCAAAATTTCGTCAGTGGTTAAAATTCGATATACGCTGATGACTTCAATTCAATGGCTTCTCTTGGCTATATGTATAATTTACCATATGTAATTTGTACCTGTTTAAATCAAAATATATCTGGTAGTTCGACCGGGATAGATACTATTTAATGTATCTAATTTGTTTTGCATTTTTATTCTTTTATTCGTGTTTTGATTTTCGAAGTGACATTATAATAATATACAATGGATAAATTGAAAGATCCTATCATTTGTGTACCAGGTTAGTTAGAAAATTATCTATAAATATGGTTAATTTGTAATTGGTCTTATTGATTAAATTTAGATGATATTGTTAATTGATATGCCATTAATTTCTTAAACTTTTTAAATTTTTATGTTAACTGTATATTGTGTTGACGTAATTTTATAATTATTTCAACAATTTTATATAAACAGAATATACTGAAAGAGTTACAGTAAAACATTGGAGTATGATGATTCTAGAAGACTAATTTGTTTGTCTATTATTTCTTTGCAGGTCAGAGATTGTGTGTCTCAGATAAAATTAATGTACCAGGGCCAGGAACGTACGAACAGCAAGGATACATCTACTCAAAACTTGCTGGTATCGTTAAACTGGCAAAGAATGAAAATGTATGAGATTCAGATAATGCATTGAAGTGTTCTTCTGTTAGGATGTGTGCTAAACATATTTATGTATTTCAGATTTGTACGGTCGAAGTACACAGTATGACAGAGCAGAGTATTGTACCTGCACCAGGAGATATTGTGACAGCAATGGTGACAATAGTCAATCAAAGGTTCTGTAAATGTGTAATTAAATGTATAGGTGATATTGTGTTAACAAGACCCTACAGAGGTGTATTACGGAAGGAAGATGTGAGGGCAACAGAAAAAGACAGAGTTGAAATGTACAAATCCTTTCGACCAGGAGATATTATTCTTGCTCGAGTTGTATCCTTAGATATAAACATAACATTTGATATGTTACATTATTCGAACATATAATTTCACATTCTATGAATTTTCCAATACAATATTTAGATGCCAATGATTGATGTTCACACTTACCAACTTTCCACAGCAGAGAACGAATTAGGTGTCGTTATAGCTTATAGTGAAGGAGGTAATATCATACATATGATTCTGTAAAAGTTTCAGAAGCCAATGACAACTAAAAAAGTAATTTTTTTTACAGGAGCTTCCATGATACCAATTAGCTGGACAGAAATGCAGTGCCCTAAGACATTGGTTGTCGAATTTCGCAAAGTGGCAAAAGTTATTCCAGAACAGATTGCTCTCGAATAATAAAGTGTTTGGTTAGTGAAACTAATCACGGGTGTTTATTTTTCTACTTATAATTTACAACTCTTGCAATATATGATATGAAGAAATCATACCTTTATTACCATTCCACATCGACAATTATTAAATATACTCTAAATTTCACTAAATGATTACCAATATTTCGCAAGGAACATTATATTCTCAATAACAAGTATTATCAAAGATAATATCATACCATACATCAAAATTAAAAAAATTATTTCAACATGGTATATATTAACTGATATAAACTTAAATCTATCATATTGTACGAATGCAGGTCGTGTCCAACGATTTGACAGTAGATTGAAAAAACCAGATTCACGTAGTTTTTGTAATCTACAACAAAAAATATTTAATTTTTATAAAGATACTAATTAAAATACATAAAATTGAACAAAACATTAATATAAATGATTAAATTCCTTATTCATGGAACGTACCCTCTATTAAAAATACGTCGGTACTTATGTCCTTTAGGCAATGCAGCTGCCATCCAAGCTTCATAGTATTTTTGACCAATTGGCTCTACGTTACAATTTTTTGTAAGCAGAACATCGTTGGCTTTAAATATAGCAAATTCCTTGAAATCCGAGCAAGTTAAATTTATGTTTGAGTCAGAACGACTTATGAATGATATACGACGTTGATCTAGCATCCAGCGGTGGATGTCTTTTTTGCGCAGCTAAATGAAACGAGGGAATGCTTTAATAAGTGATACAAAATTTAATAAACTGCATATCAAATACCTGAAAGACATTATATACTATTGAATTCTCAAAGGCTATGACTTTGTACGTAGTATCCGCATAAAGAGTTTCCAGATCGACGAAAGGTGGTACATACGACTTTTGAGTCATATGTGATGTCAGTTGAGAGCTGTATGCCAACAGTATCAGCGATGAAAACAGACTTATGGAAACTCCAAGGATTCTTGAACTTTCAAAATCGTCTGGAATATAGCCTGAATAAATTTGGATAAATAACTTTAAAGTATCTGATGTAATCTACTTTACAAATCATTAATAAATGTAGAAACCTTGATTGCAGATTTTAGCAAAATTGTAGAATAAATGATCTTTTGGTGAAAAATTCTCTTTCCTCGTTTTTGATATACGCGAGGAAAGTTTTTGAAAAAAATAACCGATGCTAGTAAATACTATAAATATTATAAGTATGAGCGCCCAAACTTGCCAGTTGAATAACTGAAATAACCAAGTTTTGTTGATTTTAGATTCACGCCGAGTGTATAGCCTGTAACTGTATATATATAGACTTAATAATTTTTTTGTATTCAGTCAATCACATGAGTTCACAAAACTTACTTCTGCTTATATATAGGCTCAGTGAAGTCCATGTATTCCCATCTAATTGCCAAAGCCTGTACTACTAGTAAAATATCAGTATTGTTTTTACGTATATAGTCATAGTTGATTTCATTTTCTTCTCCATTATTTGATGAGGTAACAACGAATACTGAGGATTCAAGCTTTGTTAAAATCATCCTGAAAGCCCAGACAGTATTTCAAATTCTGTGCGCCTGATTAGATTAAATTAATTTCAAAAATGTTCTCTTTCGTAACATACTCAAAGTGAAGGTACTCTGAAAGAAGTGTCCAGACATCCCCGAAAATTCCACTAATCTTAGTGTTATTATTATAAAACATAAGTATATTTTTATGCTGAAAAGACAAATAATTTCTGAAAAAATTCATCGAAATTTCGAAATTCAAAATTTAACGCACATCCAACTTACCTCATTCCCCGAAACTCTTATGCTTGTACCATTAATGTTGTATTGTTCCAAATCATAATAATCACTCTGGCATGTGTTACCACTCCTATTATGAATTTGCGAAAACATATAAATACTAGAAATTAATATGAATTCTTCTGCAGTTGAATTCCAGATAAGACCGCTTACAGGACAGGAAACACAGTGATTCATACAAATTAACGCAAGAAGACTGACTGTTAAGAAATGATTCATGATAAATTCTCAAATTAAAAATTCGTTCTGAATAATTTAATCACACTTTAGCAACTAATAAATGTATCAATGTTCATGCAGGACCTTTCCATATGAATGTTGCGGATTAATTCCAAATGTCATGAGCCATTATAGATTCTTCGAAATTACACAATGATTTATCGTACATAATACTTTTACGCTGATTCCATCTCTTATTCGTGATCTATTTAGTAACGCACGCGTACAATTTTTTCCAACGATTTTCCATTTGGCGAATATGGGTCGACATGCAACGAAACGTCCTGATAAAAATCTGTTGGATAAATTCTTTTATACATTAATTTTAACTGCCGTGTAGATAAGGGGATATAATATACAAGGATATAACATAGGGTGCGGTAAACCAATATACAGAGGCGGCATATTTTACAAAAACATTAATTGTATATTATATTTGATTGAATATATAAAGAACTTACGTGACTAATCGTTCGCTCGCCATTGAAATACTTGACATAAATTAGTTAAGTCTAATTTCTCGATAGCGACGAATCATCTAGGATGAATTTCGACATGGGAAACGACACAGGAATCTATGGGGATACAATAATAATAATTAAGGAAGATAATCGACACCCTGGAGATTCGTCATACTTTATTTATTAAAGTCTTATTCGGGTTGTTCTCTATTATGTTATTTCAAAAGTACACATTTTCTATTGCCTATTACGACCGATCGATATTATCCATGAAAGATTTTGAAATCTTCGAATACCGACAACCAGTAATCGCCATCGTCGGTTACTTTATACTTTTCTGCCAGCAAGAAATTGACTTGCGATTTTCGCTATAAAAAATTATAAAAAGTATCCAACTCGCATTGCCCCATTTCTCGCAATTTCATCATTTTGTTTATTCGCTCGCTTCGTGCGCCTTATAAATCGGGTAGTTTGTTTCTTAATGATTAATGTTCACTCTAATAATTTTTAGGGTAGACGTGAAATCCATCTAATGGTCGTTGGAGTGCTTCTCCTGCTACTTCGTTTAAAACGATAATATACTTGAAGAAATAAACGGACGAGCGTGGATTCTCACGTCTGCCCTTTCTATGCTCTATACACATATTCTTTTTATGGCGTTGCATTATTTATACATATATTTTGGGAAGCAACAATCTCATGATGGAACAATCTAGGTAGGGACAAACAGTGAAATCATTTATTTGGATTGGTATTGTAATTGATAGGAATAAGATTAATGATTAATGTCTTTGTATGCGTGCAGATGTTAGATTAACTGATTATGAAATGAAATGTATAATTTTTAAGTCTTCTTTTTACAAATTTTGTATTTGATATTGACAATGAACTTATCCGATCCTTCGTTATCGTGGCCACATTTGATGCTACATTTCTCATATGAATGTTTGAAAATATTTGTCTAATTATTTAATAATATTGTGTTGGTTTTTTGAAACTTATTGCAAACAAGACTGTGCTGTTTATTGGTTTTTAATATTTTTATAGTGAATATCATTGGACACACAGGATTCTTTCAACGGTACTGTACAGCAATCTGTTTATTTGCAATAGTCGTTTTTTGAAATAACCAAATTAAATGCGATTCGTACAAAAGATCTTGTAATATGTTACTGATTAGTGTTAATTATTTGGCGTAGATTTATGACGCTCACGAAATTGTTATGCCTACAAATATAAAAAGACACTCGCTTCGATTCTCACGTCACTACGTACCTCTGCTATGCAACCTCGTGAAATCCGTACTAGAGACACGTAGTTGTATTAATAGAATTTGTATACAGGCGGCTCAGCAAATTTCTCAAAAAAGAAAACTACAGCCAATTGATTTTGAATCGGTAAATAATTACAGTCGTCGAGTACCTGACGTCTTAAATATGTGGTACCACATACCTATATAAAAAAATGGTAAACTCTTCAACTTATAAATTCTTTAAAAAAAAAAACCAAAATTAAAACATGTATTAATAAATATCGTGGAATACGTGCGTTCAGTCGAAAATTACAGGAAGAAACAATACAACTTATATGACAACTAAAATTAACGCACAATTGCGCGTTAACACGAAAGCGAAACGTATAGCCTTAGAAGTAAAACATTTTCCTTGGAACAAAGTGTGTATAAAGTATCCGTATCCTATTCAAAATAAATAATACACTTAAATACCATAATTAGGTACTTTGAACTAAGTACCTATATTTTCAAATCTCGTTTTTTTTTGCTTGAAACAGAATATAGAGAAAATATATAATAACGATCACTTCAGGGTAATCCTCCAGCATTCTCTGGACTTCTAATAATGAATCACTCTTTAATACTCATAACTCACAAGAGTACCATGATCCATTGAAGGAAAAAATATAAGTAAAAAAGACGTCATCATTAATCGGAATTGTGACTTTCTCAAAAAGTTTCACCAAAGGATGAAGTTCTGAGGAAAAATACCCATCATCCAAAAAGAAAGAACAACCCAACAGGACCATGAATATTGAACTTTCGGGAAGTCCTATCCTCTTGACCGATTTCGATGGAGAAAGATATAAAGTGCTACGAACGAACGTAACGTTTCTAGCAAAAATATAAATGCATTTTATCGAATCGAGCACTATTCTGTTTCCAAAGAATAAGGTGGACATCTTTCAGAGAGTCCACACTGTCTTAGCTCTCGATTGCAGAAATCTATGCTGCCATCTATCTCAGTACTTTTCTGAAAAATCTTATGAAATACCAGGACATTATGGATCCCGTTTTGACACTCTTGTTTCCGTCATGACTTTACTGGGATCCGGTAACCTCACTACCAACTGTGCACCATTTTGCATAGGTCTGGTACCATTTGGCGGATTAGTTTTGGGTATCGGCTGGGGAACCGATGGTAGTACTTTCTTTGCACCACTTAATTTCGGCGAACAGCATAGTTTGTCATTATAATCATTTAAATTGACATTTGTTGTCGTGTTTTGATAGCCTGCTGTTTTTATAGGTGTACTGTGCTCACCATAATTACAAGTTCTCTGATCCATTGCAGAATTTGAATTTTGAAAGTTCGGTGGTAGCATCTTAATGGAACTACTGTGATCATTTACACTGCAGATATTGGGATCCATGTTAATCTTGAAAGTAGGATCTTTCCGGTTCAGTGAATCGGTTTTGTAGATTGGAGCCGATAGTTGTGTGGAGTTTGTCTTGTTCGTGCTTTTATGGCTACTTCCTGAGTAGCTGGTAACCGAGTCATTGCAGAAGTCACTTAGATAGGTTTGATTCGTATACCAGTTGTGTAGTCTGTGGTGAATTTCTGGGAACTGCGGCCTCCGATTTACTACTTCGTGCCAGCATTCGATCATTAAACTGTAAATCATTGTTGGACAATCTTCAGGACATGGTAAGAGTTGCCTCGAGCGGATCATGTCAATGACCTCCTGGTTATTGTATCCATAATACGGCTATAAATATAAAGACAATAATTAAGGCAAAGTTTAATTACTTTATATCTTGTGTAATACGATTAATCTTTAAATTACTTGTAAACCATAGCTGTAAATTTCCCAGAGGACTACGCCAAAACTCCAGACATCAGATTCCGTTGTGAATTTCCCATAGAGAATGGATTCTGGTGGCATCCAACGTACAGGTAATAAACTTTTCGACTGTACTCTATAATAGTCACTGCTGTATATGTCACGCGATAATCCAAAATCTGATATTTTCACAGTCAAATTTTCGCCAACAAGACAATTCCTTGCTGCTAGGTCACGATGCACATAATGGTGCCCGGCTAGATACTCCATACCTGAATACATTAAAAATTATATTTATTATGAATAATTTAAAAATAAATAATCGAATTGTACCGATATCATACCTGATGCTATTTGCAAGGCAATATGTAAAAATTCAGGCTGCTCCAATACTTTTCCAGTTCCATTACTTAAAGGTACATCAGATCTTGGCGAGTGACATATTAGAAATTCGTGCAAGTCTCCTTGTGTCATATATTCAAAAAGCATACACATGGGTTCACCTTTCAAGATAACCCCAAGCAAACAGATTATGTTAGGGTGTCTAAGGTCAGTCATAAGATCGACTTCTCTTTTGAAATCACTTTGAGTTTTCGGACTTGCATTTTCTTTGAGCGTTTTCACCGCGACGAAGATTGGAGCTTCGGTTTTGTTTCCGCTTTGTAACTCTCCTTTGTAGACTTTTCCTGTAAGATGGCGTAACAGACATGCGTTCTTGAATAATGCCAGAGAACAAATAAATGAGCTACGAAATAGTTAGAACTTTATATCATAATAGAAAATGATTTTTGTTTTTACCAAAGGCTCCTTCTCCGAGCTCCTGAATAAATACGACGTTATTCACTGTAAATTGTGGGACGCGATTATTGGACGTTCTACTACTTCCGCTACTTAGTGTTCCGGTACCAGGAGTTGTGGCTCCCGGACCTGCTAGGAGGGAACTCATCTCCATTGGTTGAGTTGTACTGCGTCTTCCGTCATAAATATTTTTGTCACACTGCATCCCAGTCAATATCTATTATTGAGATTGTATTTGTACTGACAATATAACTCCGTTTACTTTACTCAGATATTGAAATTTACCTTATTAGATGGTAAATGATTTGTTTGTCTTCGAGACTTTCGACTTTTGTAGCAACAACAATAACAGATTAAAATTATAACAAATCCTCCAGTTAATACGACCCCAACCACGGCATAGATCCATAAGTTTTCTACTACAAATAGAAAGAATGAAAATTAAGTTAGTATTACAGTTTATAAAAATGGCTCACGTCTATTGTTCAATGCTTAGATTCAAGTATATTTTAGCTTACCACATTTAGGTATATTACAATATTCTTGTTGCATTCTGTTATTAGCATCGACATAACACCACGGCTGGGCTTCCTTGCCACCGGGATTTCTACAATAGGAATGCCATCCAGCTAGTTCAGGATAATCAGAAATTTGTAGATTGAATTCATGAGACCATCGTAAACATGGTCGGCCATTAGCGCTAGTCTTGGCAACACCACGGTAAGATTTGCCGCTGCCCCAATAGCAATAATCATCTGTCAATAATTAAAGGATCAACATTTAGTTCATGTAAAGTTTCATATGAATATTTTATATATCTTAAATGCATTAGAATCGTTGAAGCCTCCGTATTAAAAAAAAATAAAACTTACTTTCTTGCACATTTTCAGTAGAAATTCCAAGACTCAGACAATCGGCAGCCTCAATACTATCATCTGCAGGTAAATCAGAACATTCTACCAATGGTAATATTTGTCCAATGTCCGGATGCCGCTTAGCAATTGCGTATTCCTTGCGACAAAGTTCGTTCTCCAACATTTCGCATTCCTGACGACATATTCGTCGAAGTTTTCGGTTCATTCCATTCTTTCCGGCTGATCGTGAATCCCCGTAACTTTGACTAATAATTTTCCGATTAGGTCCGTTTCCATCCTTATCAAGAGTGAATTCGAAACTCGAGGCACCAAATTTGGCACTACGTTTCTGTGGAAGACCATGCGTTCGTGCGAAATCGTCCAGACTGTCTTCGCCGTCCGTTTCATCAGGTCGCAGGCGATCATCTTGATTTGCGTTGAGTAGGTTGAAAAGTTGCGTGCTAGCTTCGGAATTCTTTGGTTTTTGCATTTTCGGTGGGTCCCGACATATTGGGAAAACAGAGTAGCATAAGGATGGTTTAGCATAACCCTCGCAGTTCGACGAAAGTTCACTGAAAATTATAACATATAGTTTGCTATCATTGTTACTCTGTACTTTATTGTGTATTGTCGTTTTAAGGAAGACTAATACACTTTTTATGAAAATTGATATAAATCTAGGATATGACTGTGTTTTGTACACTTGGTATCTGTATAAATACAGAGATGCAATTTATTGTATCTTAAATCGTCACACTATTAAAGAATGATAAGAATGTTTCCCAGTATGATAAGAATGTTACCTGGGAATTGGAATATATTATTGCAAAACATAGAAGTTTATAAGTAATGTTAATAATCGCAATAATCAAAAACAAAATATACTTACTTTGAAAAATTAATGACTCCAAATGCTCGCATAAGTTTATTTTCCAACAGTTTTTGTGTCATAGGATGAGGAATATAAACAGACTGATTCCCAAGAAATTGGGCGCAAATTTTGCCTACATAGACCTGTAAGTACAATACAAAGGGTTGTAAAACATAATCAACTGATGGCACCTATTGTCTCTAGTACTACATTAAAAGTTTACCTCGCACGTTCCATCTTGATTGTCTTTACGTCCAGGCATTGAGTTTGCTCCTGGAAGTCCGGCAAAGCTGGTCATGCCAGGTGGCAATTGAATATTGACATTACTAAGGCCACTGAGTGCAGTAAGGTCAACAGTGCTTGATTGCGAACTTGTTGGCTGAGGGCTTGGTGATAATATGCTAAGTGGATTCGTTGGAGATAAATGTGAAATGTGTGGAGTCGATACTCCAATCCCTGAGATGTCCAAATTGTCTCCATCTGCAGTGCTACAATAAGAAATTTTCAAATATAGTTTGGAGGATATACTAACATATGTAATGTATCTAGTCCCAAATAGCAAATAAAACCTAATAATTTTCATGATGGTTAATCGCCAAATTTATTTAATGTAATCTTCCATTCAGAAAAACGGGTATACACACATATCATTATGTTTTTACAGCATAAAATACCAAAGCTTTTCAACAGTAAGAGAACAACATATTTTCAATGTAGCATAACCTCTTGAGCAGTAAATACAAAATATTTAATAACATTAAACATAGTCCACCAAAAAAACGTAGTTGAAATAAATTAATAAAGCTGAATAAGAAATGAAATTTTATGTCAAAATTGTTGAAAAATAGAAATGTACACAGAGAAATCAGTCTATCCCATTGATATAACCTGACGCAAAACGTCAACACAAAGTGCACCACCTTGTCTCAACAATATCCGTAACATATTCAGTGCTCTTTTTCTTAGCTTGTACAAAAATACACAAATTCTGCAACAATACTAGGTACACGAGTAGCCTCATAATCATAAAAATACTGTCAAAACATTGAATTTAAACATAAAAATCAGCGTCATTTAACACAACATCTAGTGGCCATTTGTAAACTGCGTTTCCATTTCCATCTAACATACCAGCTGAGAACTATGCTATCTGCTCCAACATAATACCATCATGTTTTGTGCTGGTAACTGTAGGTGTGCTCAAACAGTTCAAAGAGTTCTTCACCGACTTTTAAAAGATATTCCTACCGCGTGACACTAGAAACGTACGTATGAAGCGAATGCTAAACCAAGAGGCAGTTGTAAAAGAAGCAGAGGACAAAGGTAAAAGCCCCAAGGAGCGTTACCCGGTTCGTAAAATTACAACTCCTGTAACGTTAAGTGATTTTATGATTACCCGTCAAGAAGCTCTGGAAAATGAGCGATCATCGGCGAGTAACTATCAGCATCGGCACCAGGGTTAACTATCCGGCCACCTGAAAGGAAACAAGAAGATCAATTATGGGAAACAGTTTGGATGCAAATTTGTTCATCTTATATAGTGAGATATAAAGTTTGCTGAGGTATCGTGATGTCTTCTTTACGCCTCAAGCAATTACGGTAAGGTATATATACTACCAAATTTAGTAATCGCCTCTAATGAGCCCTCTAATGAAATTAAATTCGCAGCACCATTTTCAGGCTTTGCTAACGACTGGCCATAGAATATAAATAATGGAGATTGATGAGCATAATTTTCCTTATATATTTACTGACTCCCAGACATTTTTAGAACGTTTCTATTGTTCTCGTACAATTAGCTTCTCAGAGATAAATATATATTTTACACCGGCTATCTTGATTTTAGTTAACCCAATGCTAAGTATCATCCCTCAATAAATTGTATGGTTCGTTCTCGTCTAATGGTTCTCTCTTAGCTCTATTAGGGTGTACTAGAGTTATAAGTAATGACACAGTCATATATAAAAAAAGAAAGCAAGCGCGTGTGAATTAAATCTTCTTCCATCCTGAGACTCTTTTGAAGAGTTTCATTTTATACAAGAGACACGTCGCACCCGAATTTTTTTTTATAAAAAAAATCGACATCTCACGCGCATTCATATTTATTACTTATTTTCAGCAGCGCTTTCACGATCCCTTATGTAAATAGAATTTCAAAAAGTCAAAGGTGTCGAAAGGGAACACGAGTGGCTGCAAGAGTTGAAATTCTCCTGAAATTTTTTTTCTCTGGTGACTCGACTCACAATCAGTTTCGACGCACCTCTTTACTAGCGCGAAAGTGACAAATTGCGGATACACTTTTATATCTCACATTTTACAGTAGCAGCACAGTGAGAGAAGCCTTAGAACTTCGATGAACTCGAGTTCATCCGACAACCCATAAAAACTTGGGAAAACTCGATAAAATTAAAGTCGAGAAATATCAGAAATGTCGTACATTATCCAAGAAGGATGTACCATTCTTCTTCACTGGTGACTTTAAAGGAACGACGATCCTCTGGGTCAGACAGAAGTTGACTCCACGATGAAATATACGACTTCTATAAGCGGCTAAAAATAAGAGCGTAGAAATCGAGCATAGATCTCAATTGATCTTGTTGCTCAGCCAACTGATAGTAAGAACTCCTTAAGTGTCTCCTCGTTATCCAGCCGGTTCGCATTATATTGAGACGTTTGGTGAAGTCGTGCAATAAAATCGTATCTTGACTCGAAACTCCTTTCTCACTACGTAAAACAAATGTTTTTCTTGCACGAGAAAAACTACGGAGACACTTTATCACTCGGTTAAAGTCCTCCCGTTTGTTTGCAACTTTGGCAGGCACTCCTACTGGAAGAATCGCCCCACGGCAAAGATTCGATCGATTCGATATTCCTGAATGAGATTCGAGGGAGATTCCACGTATTAATAACGAGACGTATCTCGTCTCCTGAGGCAATTCGAATCAAGATGAAAGACCATCGGATTCATTGGATGTTTTCAAATTGATCCGAATGCCGTTGAAAAAAATTTGAATTTAAAAATCTTCCCACTCCAGCGCAGAGCTTTGATTCTTCCGCTATGAGTTTTGCAGGAAAAATTTCATGAGTCCCGTTTTTCTCTTGCTCCCCCTTATTTTTCCTACAGCTCAATTTAAATATAATATCGTTCAGAATTCGCCCACGATCCATCGCCCTTTGTCCTCGGTACTATGTTAATTCAATGGTAAATAATCGATTCGTCATCCTCCTCCTCAATTTCTAGACACTCCGAATAAAACTTCTAGAGCAAACACATCCTTCATGCCGGCTACGAAGCGTACGAAGTAAACAAACGTAAAAAGATACCCTAACCTTCGTGTTTGTATGGCAAACAATTTTTTTCATCATGCAATTCGTACAATGCCGATACGCAGTCATATATGCTATTACACGGTAGCACAGGTTTTTGCGAAAAAGTTTTTACGTTCTGCTTTACTCATTTATTGTTATCCAACTTTGTCTTTGTTCTTGTGCAAAGGCGTGTCCGCCAGCGGGAAAAACGTCATTGTAATATAGTTGGGGACAAAAATGTAACGGGGGGGTAGGTTGGCAAGCTTGTCAAGTACATTTCAAAGGAACTTTTATTTACTTTGTATTTCCGTGATTCACTGCCGGAGATGCAGAAGAAATAGACTGCAGTCCACCCTCCCTAGCGAAGCTACTGGGGTAGATTCAGATTTCTGATATTATTTGCTTTGTGCCACTGTTAGAGCTGCGCGGACTTCCTCGTATAGTACCTACGTATACCTTATACATGTACAAAGTAAATATCGAGGGTGTCTCCCTGAAAACCAATTCAACCACAATAAAGCCCTATGATTATTGTGCAAAATTACTTTTTTCTTCTAAAGACTTACAGACACCCTATAAGGAATACAGGACGAGATGCTTTTGATCTTTTTTTCTCGGTAATTTTCTTTGAATTTTCTTCCCTGTCACTCCACAGAATATTGTTACACGTTACTGAGTATCTCGCCGTAGTAAATTCCTCCTAGATTTGGGAAAATGACTTAGCAGAGAAGAAAGGGAAATTTCAACTTTTAGTACAACCCTGTATACACATGTCAGTCACTCAGGCAAAATGATATTCTCGTTTGAATTGTTACATATACATATACACACATGCATTTATCCAATTCCATAGTTTAACCCTTGTATTACGTATGTAGGTTTGTCCAGCTGGAAACACGGTCTTATCTGCTTCATTATATTCCCGACTAAATGCTTTTATCAATTATCATAATTCGGTGCGTCCTCATTTGCGTGTCTGTCGATCTAATCGGAACTGAAGGCGACTCGTAAACGAGGGACCATTTGTAGCCAGCCTTCGTTCCTTTAACAAATTCTCCCTTAATTCCTCAGAAGCATCTCGATGCTACCGGTTCGGGATAGTTAACATTTTTTCTCCATTCATTTTCTATATACTCGATCAATTAGCGTTTCTCACAGTGATTACAAGAACTGGTCTCAGAAAAAGATACCGATAATCAGCTACTAAAAATGAATCGTCGACCAAACGGTAATAGCAAGAATTTCGTTAGTTCACAATAAACGTAAATTTGCAATTAATACCAGACAACTATTAATTTCGATCCTGCCCCGTTATACGAATCTACCGGAAATCCAAGTCGTGTCCTCGACAAATGTCTACTTGTACATCCGGTTGTAGGAGTTGGGTCGTACGAAACACCTCCCCGAAAACTTCATTCATGTCGAACGATAAATTCGCATACGTAGAAGCAGCCTCAACGTTGTCGCGGATATAGCGTTCGGCATCGACTTCGTTGGCAGCCCACGTAATATGTATCTCAAACAGGAAGTGCAAAAGATAAGGCAGCCTGGGGTCATTAATAACTCCCCTTCCCAAACCCAAGACCCACTCCTGGTTAATTCTACTACTCGAATACTTACGACGCAGACACGCTTATTGTGCACTATGTAACACATATTACAGCATTGGGCGTGATCGAGGATACCTTACGTAGGAACCATTCAAGGTTGCTAATGCGTTTCTGAATGAATCGACTTTCCCCTGATACCGAGAGTAGCGCTGACTAAGGGCATACACGTACATCGCTCATACGATTCTTGCTACGTTATTTATGCACGGCTCGAAAATTCATATTATTAAATATATATTTAAAAAATTCGTAATTTTTTTTCAAATCCATTTCCTAGAGTGCTGCGCGAAGAGAAAGGAAACAGCAAAATCTCCTGGCAAAAGACATTGAAAATATTTGTTGCTGTCGCAGCATACATCGGATACGCATAATGGCCGCAGCTCATTCTCAAGCGTTTGATTTTAATATTCAATGGACGTCTCATCAATCTTGGTCAAATAGGCCAGTACTTTAGCGGTCGCGACGCCCGCGCATGCCTAGATGTCTGTAATGTATTATTCATAAGGGTGGCTTGGTAAGTGTTGTCTCAAATTCAATCCAATAGTGCATGCACGCAAAGCTCCACGCACGTGATTCCGACTGCTCCCACTGGTGAGCGGACACTTAAGAGAAGCGGCATTTATTTTATTTTATTTTTTTTCTCCATAGGCTTTTCCTCCGACTTTCTGCTGTCTGCGATAAGTGCGATCTGCATAATCGAATTGACGGGGGTATCGATCGACTACCGCCTTAACGAATTCCCTGCGATCGTGTTACCGATGTCCTGCTTATCATTCTGACAGAGGAGCGTTCTCCTGGTAGCACGACGTATTCTGTTACGTATGTTACTCCTAGTTTAATGTAAAATTGAATAGGCAAAAGGATAAATGCTAATTTATACGAAGAGTTGAACGAGGATTTAATATTTTCTGCAGAGTAAATGATAGCGATTTTAATCTCTCTATAGGGATTAAAACATTTCCTGTTTTCTCATATTGCGACTGTATCATCTAGCTCCAGATAGGTGGTCGCAGCTGCATAGGAGGTTGACGCATGTGCATAGGGGGAGGTAAGAGGGACGAATGGGAAGCTACTAGTGTGGCGTCTAGCGGAATTATAATTTCATGTAATTCCGCTAATGGGGATTAGCTAGCGGGTGGGCATAAAATAATATTAAGCGAAACACCCTAGGCCGCAATGTCGGTTTATAACGTAATCCGCTTTAATCCTCGTTGGGGATTATTTTGCATGGCAAACACTCACCCTTTGTTGGATCGCCAATGCTGAAAGTCCTAAGGGAGATCCTCGAGTTTGCAGAAATGTCAGATGCGTAACATGCTCGTGGGAAGTGTAATAGGCGGACGTGGAAAGTGCAGCGCAGGAATTTTTAGGCGTTTCGAAATATTTCCTTGCAACTATGCAATTTCTGTAATAGCATTGTCACGGTGCAACTACGGGCTAAGTACCGTCCGATGCAGATAAACGTTTTGACAGCAAGTTATTATGACGTTGCTCCGATGGGGGTGCAGATGTCATTTCCAGTGTCGGTTCATGGTGTTTTCGCGCACGAGCTAGCAGTTGCGCTTCATGCTGGCTGCCAAATAATTTTGGGGCTCTATTCATTTTGAAAAGTCATAACGATGACCGGCTGGTGGTTTATATAATCGGCGGTGGTTACCAGGTTGGTTAACATAACCTCGCAACTTTCGTCTTTGAAATTTTTATTGGTTCCATTTGCATCTCTGCAACAGTCGCCGTCGTGTTCAGGAGAATTGAACTGACGTGTCAGGCATGGCAAAAATAATGGTGAAGGAGAAATACTGCAATTTAAGGTAAAAAAAAATTAAATTTTTTATAAAACCAGTTTCTTTACGGTTGCTAAGCTTCACTCATTTTTGAAAAGTTAAATCAACAGATTCTACAAGACGCTGTCGGGTTCTATCGATCGCGTCAAGAATTCGAAGATAGTTCCCGAAGTTTCGGCTCAAGGAAAACATTGTCAGCATCCGAGGAAGGGATTGCTAAAGAATTCTCTCCGGTAATTGGAAACACGCTCGAGCGCCAACTCTCGATAAACTCTCGTTAATCTTCTGGATTACGAATTAATCGGTAGCAGCTTCAAGTTGTTCGATCAATTTCTTGAATAAGCAATATGGATACGGTAAAGCAGCTGAAATTTAGCTGTCGGTAGATTTTTCCAGGCTATTCCAGAAAGAGTGTCACGTATATTATACGTATCTTTAGTGTACGATTATTTCACATTATCGAAGCATCGATCAATAAATATACCATGTAGATATAGTCTGGACGCATTTCATTGGTAAATTTGAATCAGTCATACAGTCGATAGATAGTTACGCACATTGCCGGAGGCTACGTTTAATAAATACACGAGTCGTGGCTGCATAGTTTAAACACACGAGCGAGTCACCATTACGTACGAATGGGAGCGTTTCTACGCAGCAGTGCGTAGGTGCGTGGGATAATCCAAAATGTAGATAGGTTCCCTTGCGTTTCCCCATTTATGAGCTTTCCCGTTTTGTGGTTTGGTACCAAAACGTTCATTTCTCCCTCGCAAAACAAATGATAAAAAACCATTCCAAATGGTGGGTGAATTTTCGCATTTACATCTATGTACAGGATCGACGGGTGAAAGAGTTTCTCTGAATCGACTATAGCTGTAGGAAAGTATTGATGTACATATAAAGAATGAATTCATCTATGGATCTTCCGGTGACAAATTATGATCGAGCGTGAAATTTGTGAGGAACGTTCTAGAGGATGTTCAGTGCATTACCTAAGTAGATTAGATAGCACTAGGTGCAGTTCAACTCGGTAGAGTTTCAAGTCGGCATGGTAACGACGAACGGAAGTCCTTCCTCCCGCATTCGTATCTCCGCGGAACAGAATTGAGCATGAGCTCTCCGCACTGACAATGAAGCGTTTCTCAAGAATTCAAGTCGGAAATGCAAATGGCAGCGCTGCTAGATTATTCACGATGCGGCGCCGTAGGCCTTTAATCGCAGATTCTATGGGCGCGTACACAGTACAGAAGAGACGAAGGACCGCGAACGTCAAGAAGATCGGTCTGGCAGTTTTTCACAGAAGAAACTCAAGCTCTTCGCAGATAACTTTAAGAGAGTGAGAAAGGAAGAGGAAAGGAAAAGAGATGAAAGAGAAGATAAAGTCCAAATTCAGTCATAGAAGTCAGTCCAAAAGTTCGTGTGCATTTTTGCGTCCCATGCATGCTATATTAATGCACACGAAATTATGGACTGACCTGTATTTCTTATTTTTTATTTTAATCTTGCCATCCTCCGAATCTTCAGCCCCAAGACTAGTCCATGTGAATACCCAGTTTTTTCCTCGCCCAAAAACAAAATAACGATCCTAGATATAATTATATCGTGAATTCTTAATAAGCGGTGCCGAAGGAACCGTTTCGCCAGTTAAGGCGAAACAAAATATCTGTTCGTTCTTATCTGCGAGAGTGGAAGAGGCTGGCTGAACTCTCGACCGTTACGGAAAAAAAAGAAGGAGAGAGACAGGAGGAAAGGCGTCGCAGGGATAAGAGATAAGAGCTCAGGGTGGAATTCTTAGCGCCGGAACGAGACAACAAGAAGGAATCTACTCCGAGAAACCTTTTAATGAATTAGCTGATAGCAACGCCCGAGAATTACGCCGTGGCACGGTACCGAGAAGAGATTGTCTACAGGGTGAACTGCTTAGAAATCATCAGACAAAATACAAAGAGTTCGCGATGACTAATCCCAATGCATGTATCTCATTCCGTCGCTCAAATTCGAGGGCCTACTAATTTGTTGGACCTGCTTAAAAAAAATTCAAAAATTCACGTGGACCTCAGTTTCTAGATCTGTTTCTGGACCACTTCGTAAACTCCTGAGACGATAAAGTGTTCAGGACATGTATATATACACATATATATCAACCCTCGTTAGTAACTCTTCGAGTGGCTCACCAGCCCTGGCCACTCGAGGT
Source organism: Trachelus stipa (assembly GCA_036026315.1). NCBI lineage: Eukaryota > Metazoa > Arthropoda > Insecta > Hymenoptera > Cephidae > Trachelus > Trachelus stipa. The sequence goes on from JAYRCB010000490.1 coordinate 19,778, forward strand.
TGCCGCAGGAAGGAGCTAAGTGAACATCAAACTATCTTCACAGTGGGACGTTTCACTGCGTGCATTTTTATGCTTTCGCTTTTCTCCTTTTTTCAACATCTCAACTGTTTTAGAACGTCGTATACGGTGCGTCTATATCCACGGCGTACGAAATGCGCCCTCGTAAAAGGGAGAGACGCATTTAATTTAAGATCAACGCTATTCGATAGGTGTCAGAAATGTTTAAGAGTCTGCTTAGATCAGGTATGTAATTTCACACCGAGTTGTGGGGAGCCGGTATAGGAGGATGCGGTCAACAAGAGGCCGCCGCGTGCGTGTTTGGTATAGGAGCATAGGTGGGTGCCGCCTTGCATCAGATTTCCGTGAAAAACGCATGCGGTTTTCTTGAGCAAAGACACCAAAGAGTAAAGTTTTATACCTGCTTTACGATTCTTCTCGTATTTCCGCGTTGAACTCTGCAAACGTTGACACTTTGCTGTCTTTTCCAAGTCATCCGAAGGACATTCAAATTCAATAACCGAATAACAGAAATAGGCTCGAGTCTTTCTCATGATCTCAAAAGATACAGACAACACAATAGGTCCCTCCCCATCAACGTTAATTAATATAACACAAGGAGATTACACTGCTCTATTAAAGAATGATCCCAGTATTTTCCCAGTCAATCATTTTAATAATCGTTAAAAAATAATCAGCATAAATATTTTTCATTTTATTTATAGCTCCGAACAATAATTACTTCCCACCTCGTATTGTTATCAGCAAACAATTAATTCCTCTTAAGGATATTACGTGTCTTTCGACACACGAAGAACGTCCGACCAAGCTCGTTTAAGGGTGTTTGCACAAAGTGGCGTGAGAGGCGCGTCCTTCGAGCCCCTTTTCGCGTGACGCTTTAATTATATACGCGAGAAACGAGCGCTTAGCGTTAGCACGCCACCGACGGAAATTCTATTATCGTAAACGTCAATTACACCCTACGTGCATGGCCTGACTAACGAAGACGAAGCGTATCTCACTCGAGGCTTTGTGAGAAAGGACATTTCGCGATTCTTCATGACTTCATAAAGAACCAGAGACACAATGCGCGCCGGGTTCTCGAGTTCGATTTGGTTACGACCCTGTGCACTATATTTTCAAAAATTATATATCTACACCCAGTCACCGTCCAAGATACTTTAGAGTACTCGTTTAGAAGCGAACTCGTAATGTGCTTTGACGCACGTGGCAATACCGATCGTGCGCGCTATGCCGCACGATGCCAGACGAGAAGAGATGACGTAGCCGCACGTTGCGTAGGTTCAACAGTGTGCGTTTGACCGATGCGGTTATCCTAAATTATCCCTCCAGCCCTTCGGGCGCAGGGCGTGTTGTGTTTGTGAGAGCATGGAACGCATGGACGCATGTTACATATAAAGGCTCGGCATAGATTGTACCGTTGCCTCTGTACAGGGTGATCGCGAAGTGACGATACCCTCATTTTCTCGAAATACCTATCTAAGCGCGGGATTGCGGAAATACAATTTCAGTTAACTTTATCGTATGTGACGTTAACACGAAAACCACTTGCTTCGATAAATTCGAAAGTTTAAATCGATAGTCGAGCAATCGTCTATCCGATAGATGGACGTAGCGCGCCGATAAGGATGATCGATGGATTCCGAGGATCGTGTACCGAGCACGTGTTATCGGCCATCAGGCGAAACTCGTCGTGTTATCTATCAGATCGTTGTTAATATAAACTAAAGGATGCGGGAAATCAGTCCTTCCGCGTGAACGAAGCTTAACGTTCGTATACATATATATGTATATAGGGTTAAATCGTGGCCTGCGATTAGGTAACCGCTCGGCGCAGTTTATAAGACGGCCGTGACTAACCTCGTGATTTTAGATAACACAGCCCTTTAGCTCATGCCCGAGTTTCGAGTTTACCTGTACCACATGCTGTTAAGAGAATACTCATTTTTAGGGTTATCCACGTTATGCATCTACCTTGTATACCGGGGGTACTAGAATTATGTATGCGCATTAGGTCGAATGTAATTTTCCTGCGCGTTCTTAGGTAACTACCGTATAGGTTTCCAATGGACGATTGTAAAACTGTAGTACAGTCGAGATCGGAATGTTTACGAGAGTAATTTTTCGCGAATAAAAATAAAATAAAAAGATTATCGTTAACTCAGAACGGTATCATAGTTGTATACCCGGTGGGCAACTTGTATTGGATGTATCCTGGAAATTCCTAGCACTTTGCAACAGACTATAAATCTCCGAGCGTAAATTCTACTATGGGCGACAGTTGGTACTACCGTAGTAACACTGCGTATTGGTATACGGAAGATACCCGTATACCTTCTCTATATTCCGCGTTACATTACATTGCGTTACACGCACGCTGTAACGACGACTATTGCGTAACGACAAGCACCGAGAAAGCCCGACAGTCATTTTCGCTTAATGGTTATACGCCAGGCAATGTTCTATTGTATGTATAAGCGAAGCTCGCAGGAAACGTTGAATTCGATTTGCCGTGCATCCTGGAAGAAAATCCTTCAGGATTAACGTTAATGGCTGTGCGGTCGGCATACACGTTCGTTACATCATATATACATATACACCTTCATGTAGGTATATACTATATCGTTACAACCTGATGCTCCTGTTACGTATATACAAGCTATATTTTAGAAGTTCCTAACTCTCTCAAGCTGGATGTACCAACTTGAACGTAAATTGAACGGGCTGGAGGGCAGGATAATGCAACGGTGATTCCTTATATGTGAAAAGGATTTGGGATCTGTCTATATATGTAGTATATGTATATAGACTTTATATATATACATACAGACAGATTTATATATATATACAGACAATATATGTAGCATGAATTTAATACGAGAGTCCTTGAGTAAGGATGAATTTTTATTGTGTCTTTATTATTTACAGATGCAGACAGTCGTTAACCGTAAATCTCGGCGGATGTAAGGAAAAAAAAAAGGAGAGTCGCTACTCGCACGGTGGCTTTAGCGAAATCTCTCGGCAAATCTCCGGCAGATTTTCTTCCCCGTCTTACGACTTGCCTAGTCCCACGTCCTAGCCGGTTGAACAAGACAAACGCCGACGCTCCCGGAGTTTTCACGAAAAACTTAAAGGCAACCCGTGATCCCTTAACCCCTGTTTCAATTTGTAAAACCGCCCGAAGATTTCCTCGGCCGTCCACGGGAATTCAGTTTTCGGCGACGGATCGGCCCTGGTAGACCCCGGGGATTTCGGTGCCACGGAGCACGACATAAATCTGTCAGGCTACACGTTAGAACGTACGTATAGAGAGGTCTGGCATCCCGACGAAACTTTTAGCCACACTCGACGTCTCGGTCTTGTATGTATGTACGTCCCGGGTGTCCCCGTGTATCCTCACTGTACATCAGAGTCAAGAAAGATTCAAGACCTCTGAAGATACTGAGTGGGGAGATAGCGTCACGTCCTGAGAGCATAATGGTTCTTGTTTCGAGCATTTTCATTAGCTTTTAAGGATTATCTATAAGGCGAGGAGAAAAACAGGGCTGTGGCCTTTTAGGGGGTCGCGTGACTGCCGTAAACTCGTCGCTTAATAGAGACGCGAAACGAACCTGTGAAAGTATATAAAAATCGTTCTGTATATACCCCGTGGTCGAAAAATATATATATATACTTATATGGAATACGTTGGTACACGCGTGAGATAATCATAGTGAAACTCACAACGCTTACGTATATATGTATATATAAGAAGAACGTCATTCCTTTCGGAACTCATCCCGTGAAGGAGGAAAAATAACGTAGATAATTGAATTAGAGGGAAACGGTACAGACACCCTTTTAGCGAGGCCATTTAACGCCCTCCAATTTTCCAACGTCATATCTTTTCTCTCAGAAGTCGAAAAACATTTGGGACATTCGTTTCAAAGTAGATTGAAACATTAAGGCTCCCCCCTCTCCTCATCGGGAACAAACAGACACGTAGAGTCGACCGTCGCGCCCCTGTAGGCCCCCCCGTGTACCTAACTTATTTCCTCCTAGTTTTCTCTCATCGTTCTCCTACTGCGTCATTACCCACGAATCTGTATCCCTGTCCCTTATCCGAGGTCGTACGAACGACGAGGGGGAAACTTCTTTTAATTTTCTCACATCGAGTTTGACTTGCAAAGTGCTAATATTAAAGTTCACTATGGGGACGGAGGGGTCTTGCGTTGTTCTTACCGGGGGAACGCTTCTTACGTTGCCTGACTGCCCCCGCCTACCTTAGAGACGAGACGCTCGGATTAGATTAGACCTTATTAGGCAACGCCGGGTTACCGTCGACGGGTCGACGTAAAACTTTTCAAAGTTTCTCACGTGTAATGCAGTCTTTGCAATATTTATAGGAATAGGGAAAACCGCGTGAATGTTCTTTGAATTACGACTTGGTGAAACTTGCTGGTGTTGATATTTAAGTATTGCTGTTTTATTAATGACTGAGAAATTACCCGAGGACTGACTAAAGCGTTGACAATTATCACCCCGCAGCTGCACCAATCTATTCGCAAGTCGAGGGTATCCTGTACTAAGAGCACATATGTACACGGATTTAGAAGTATATACTTTGTCAGGCCGTCTTCCTTTATACGTTATACGGAACGTGATCGGAATCCCACACTTCGAATTGACAGGTTTATGGGGTCGTTAACTTTTCAATATGGACGAGTCCCTTCGTTCTTACGTTCATTTACGCATTTGGAATTAGAAAGGAAGGACACGGTTTTATGGTCACTTAATTCCACTTGTTCTTGGGAACGGGCTCTATTGCACCGAGAGTACCTCACGATAGCGTTTACGATCGAATGTCTCTATTTATTCAAGGAAATCCACTTTTTGGATGACTGTGATGCGAGAATATTTTTTTTTTAGAATTTCAGAATTTTTTTCATACGACAAGCTCTCCGAGTTTCGGATGTATTGAAAGAGCCACTTACCGTGCCTATCTGGTTTCACTTGAAGAATTCCTTCGCTCTGAATAAAATCAGCGCCGTTGGTCGCCGAGCAGGTATAAAATCCGGAGTCCATCACGTCGAGTCTATTGATCTTTAATCGACTGCCCGCGACATTTTTGGCTGAGTGCTCGTGAACCTGTGACAGTTAAGAAGAGGAAGGTTCACTGGGGGGTAATAAAGAAGGGTGTGACAACAACCTCGCATAAGGGTCGCTACGCATTACAGGATTATTCGGGGATGAATGGATTGATAGGGATCGATAGATCCTAGTTATATAGGTTACTTGCTAGTTCCAATACCTGTGAATGGATCTTGCGAATGATCACTCTCCCTGGCTCCTCTTGAACCGGCGCCAAATTCTTCATCCATCGTATCTTGGTAGGTGGTGGATCTCCGACAACTTCACAACGCATGTGTGCCACCCCACCTGTCTCTTTGGTCATATTCATTGGGGCTCTGACAAATTTCAAAGTACCCGTCTTGGTACTGGATGTGGCGTCCACGTCGGTTCTGAAAAAAAAAATTATAAAAATCGGCAAGAAATTCACAGTGAATATCAAAACCGTAATAACAGGAACACCCGTTACGTAGCTGGGTTGGCTCACGTGTATCAGTATGAACGAAGCAAATTGCATCGGTAGGAAGTAACCGATGTACAATCTCGAGTGCAGGGAATATTTTTCGTTTTCTCGATTTCTCAAATTATACCCTGCTTACTCGCCAGGAGTGTTGAGTACGTTGTGTATACAATACGTACACCAGGTATATAAATAACGACAATGTAATAATCTCCGAAACTCGAATCGACAGGATAATTGACACTGGGTATATAAATAACCCAATCCACCCTTGGCAACAGCAGCCGATAATACACATTGAATAAACTTCAAGACAAGGGGATGAAATTTACACTCCAGCGAATCGGAAAATATCTTTAAAAAATATTAACACCCTATACACTACTGGACTTATGGTACCACTGATAACGACTATCTCGGAACGAGCAGACGTTGCATTCGTGAAATTCTGCATCAACCTCCGCGCTGTCAACTGCACTTCACTACTGGTCAGTACGGTAATTGCAAAGTGCATCGTCTGAGTGCATACGAAACGTTATTACTTACTGCAGTAGAATATGCGATTCTCTACGGCGCACCGGGAAGACCAGTGCTCTCTTGCGGCATAACGAATGACAATACTTAACTAAACGTCGTGCCACCTGCTGTTATCATTGTCGTGAATTAGTTTTGAAAAATACATAAATGGCAGAGGCGCAGTGCCGTAGCAACTCGACGTGCATTAAGGAACCCACCTACATGAATGCAACAATTTTCACGGTCGTGCCCTCAGTGGGTAGTGTGACTGATTCGCTAAGAGATCTTGAATAGTTAATGACGCTTGTTGTGGATTCGCATTAACTCTAGTATGTGGAAGTGACACGCCTGGGACCTATGCCAAACCCCTTGGCAACCAGGGGGGGCAATCACCGGGTTTACTCTGGTTTACTCTCCGGTTGCAATATGCGATGCCCCCTTAAATGCAGTGCCGCTTCGTGTGTGTACATACACGCGTATGCATATACGTACAGCGAGAGGAGAACGTGATTGCACATATAGGAGTAACTAACCCTGCGTTTACTGCTGGTTATTGAATATAAATCAAGCTTTGATAGGTAAGTCATCGGTCGGTACAGACAGTACAGTAAGTACTTCAATTAGCCTTTTATAAAATTCATACTACGTTACCACATTGTTATACGCAATCAGAGGCCGTATCATTATTATTATATGTCGAATGAGCGGGATGAGACATTAATTTGAATTACAGTACTTAAGAGGGTGAATTCGTGGGGTGGACTTTGCCCAGTGTAATTCGTCCAATGGAAATGAAATTTTAATTAACAACGTGCAGTCCTGCCAACGTTGCTGTTATCACTGTCATTATCACCCTCTGGGATTATACGTATACGCCAAATATTCCTAATCGCTCCTGACGGGATTTCACTATCTGGCTAAACACCTGCCACCATCCTCTCGTAAAGTCCTGCATAAGTAACTAGTTAATTAGTATTAGATGCTCGCTAAAGAGAATAAGGGATGTTACACGGTATAATAATATAGAGTGGATACGTGCTTCAATAATGCCTATGGATTTTGGCGTACGCGTGAGCACGTTTTGCCAAAGACTATACGGGCTTACGGGTGAGTGGATAAGTGGCCGTCGGTCGACAGGGAGGGAGAATCTTGCTGAAAGAAGGGTACGTACGCCAGGACCAATTATTTAAATCACATGCCCGCAGGATTGCCAATGTATGATAGACGGAGTCGTATTATAATGTACATGGAAAAGTTTTTTTCCTTCGACAAGTCATCACTTTTTCTCACGTACTAAATTTAACACCCTATATAATATGAGAGCTGTAGCTTATTCACATGCGGATCATAAGGTGAGACTAGGAAACAGTCTGAATTCAATTATTTCACTTGCCATTTTAATCAATGTGATAAGACGTTTTTATCGACCGCCAGTAAAAGCCTCATTCTCTTTCGTATACGTTGGATAGTAATCTACAGGGTGTACACGAAAGATCCGTATCTTTTTTTATCTTTTTCTTCAACTTATATTATCTCTCAAGTTCCTTTTGGCAGGACACGACAGAGTTTAACAATCCTCCTACATCCTTCTCCCTTGCGCTGCTCGCTATGTTACAAGGTGACTGGCCTGCCTTACGGTTCGTGACTGGAAATGATTAATCAAAGGAAATGTTGACCCCCGGGGGCCTTCGGAACACCCACTTCGACTTCTCTTCGCGATACACAATATCGTTGCACTGCCAACGTACATACTTGATTCGCCCTGAAGCTAAGGTCTATTACGATATTTGTTTCACGAGGGCATAATTGCATAGGTAGATTCCTAGGACATAGGCGAACGTAACGGGTGGTCTAGGAAACTATCGCTCCTCGACTGATACCTCTGTGACAAATAGGACGTATTCGTCATCGTTGCGATACGCCACACGCTATGGGTTTTCATCAGATGGCACGGGGCACGTGTATTAAATATTTATACCCAAAGGCGATGATCTCTGGACTTTTTCAAAGGATCTCTGATGAGGGATGATACATTTTTATCGCTTGTGATTAATAATTTTTTTTTTATTAACGTCGCAGTTTTTGTACAGTGGCGGTGCTGGATGTTAGTCTCTAGTATCTCACCATAGAGGGGTTTGCATATAGTATAGATATAATATGATATACTTGAATGAAAATTAATAACAAGACTATATACCTATCCCAGCAAGGTGGTACACTAATCTTATTACGTACTCTGACTCGACTTAGGAAATATTGGTTTAGTCACAGACTCCTCTGGTTGGATCTAGACTTTGAGAGCACCCTGTATACGCCCTTTAAGAGCAGGAAGGGTAGTTCGTTGCACTAACGTCATTATGTCACTTCCTCGCTGGTTATTTCGAATAATCTGACAGGCTCGGGTCAGAAAGACCCTCTCAGACAGGGATTAGGCGTTTACTGGGTTTCTATAAATAATGCATTCTGAGTCTCTTCAAGTAAAGTGGATATCAATAGGCGTCGCGAAGTGCCTCCAAGTGGAAATGATGGGTTCTTGAGAGATCCAAAAATTATAATAGAAAAAAAAATTAAAATTAGAGTACTACTTGGTCCATGAGAAATTTTTTTTACTGAATCGATACAAAAAAGGGATCAATCTAATTTTTATGTAACGATTAAATTTCTTGAGAGAATAATGTAAGTCAGTCATTGCAGGGGTCAAGGATGGAAATATACAGTGTGTCTTGAACGTTCTTTTTAGTTTTAACATTTAATGCACTAAGCATCTATACGATGGATATTGGACATGACTGTTGGATAAGATGGAGAAAGTCAGAACCACGTGACCTCCTGTCCACTTTCAGAATAATAGGATTGACCTCACCTTATAAAATGAACTCTCGCTCTTGCAGGTTTGGCAAGTTTAGTTTTATTATTTTTTATAAAGAAAGAATTTATCTCTGTTCTGAGAAGTGATTATACACATAGATACATATACAGACAAAAATACGTATACGCTGCACTCTTTAAATTCCTTGGAATTCCCCAATGATTCTTACGATTAAATCATAGCGTTTATTTCCCAACCGTTGGAATGATTTAATGCGACATCACGTGTTAATCGACTAGGCACTTAAGTCGTTTGAATATCTTTCGACCACCCTATAGATACAGGCAGGCAGTGCTTCTAGGATGCTCAGCCGTCTAAGAGATGCATCAATATTAATGGAAGCTGCGATGCGTTTAGGGCGGAATAATATATAGCGGGTGGGACAGAAGTCGATGATTATCCTATACCTCACAGATAAAGGTTATCGGTTTCATAACCATATGTCCCCATGATCGGTTACGACACATAATTTCAAATCTGCATAACACATCACCGTGTCATTACGTGACGACATAAATCAGTGATAAATGGTTACTTACGTATCCCATTACGTGCTCACCTGAACCCGAATTCTTCGAATTTACCCTCATTTTCAACTACAGCTGGGATTTTACATTCGTATTATCATTTATCTCTTTGAAATTTCTCGTTTTGGAATTATTCAACCCTTATCGCGTATTCCATTTTATCCGCTTCAGTATCAAGATAATGGGATTACGTGTTTCTATTATTTTCTCCAATTCCAACCCGACTAATGGAAAACAGCCGACGCGTTAAAATTGGCTAAACTAATTCACTATTACAGGAAAAAAAAATGGTGCAATATCCCCATTCTATGGAATATATATACATATATATATATCTCGTGGAGAAAGGATCCTCTAAAGTACGTAATGGCTTAACGTCATTAAGGCCTGTGGAAATACAATGAAAAAGCTCTTTAAAATGCATGGTTCTCTTACGGATTGGAAGCTATGGGTAATTTCAATGAAGCAATAGATACGCTGACACCAGAAGGGCGCGTGGGCTTTCGAGAATTTATCGCGAATTTTCAATTGGCCGTCTCCCTTGTAAAATTGCCTTTCCGTTCTCGTGGGCGGTGGAAAAAAAAAGAGAGAGAGAGAGAGTAAAATGAAGAAATTCAATTTTAATCACGCACCAAGAGTGGTTACCATGGCTTGCCCGCCAGCACGACTGAGCGAACGAGACTGTACACACAGGAAGTGGCATTATTAGCTTTCGATTCGAAGCAATCACGACGCTTCCTTATTAAGCCCTGCGGCACCCTTAACTAAGTTTCCCCATACGGGAGGAACCCCAACCCCTACGAGATCTCATCGTTTTTGCGTTTTCTATATATCGTTGTGGTGCGAATAAATATCTTTCGGAAATGTATACGCTTTGATATTTGCACACGATTTTGCATATATTAATACAGTGCAAAATATATGTTTTTTTTCATATGTTTTTTGCATTACCGTTACTTTACCTTGGTTTGTATTTTTGGGACTGTTCGGATGGTATTCATATTGCCAAATGAAACGGTATTCGTACGATTTCTGCGATTCCCTCGTACCACCCGCCCTTTTACGTATAGCGAGACTATCAATTTGAATTCCGCAAATCGCGTGGAGCCAATATTCGATATCGGCTCGCTCGTACTTTCCGCACTGTGGATTCCAGGATAAACTAATTATCCCTAGGGACACTTCGACTGGCTTCCGAGTGCTTTTTAAAGGATCCTCGTTCATGGAGTTGAAACGAAAAGGTTTTTTACATATTTCTTTTTTGTGCTACATTTCCTTTCCGGCTTTGCGGCTATAGAAAGAATTACAAGGTACGGCGAATTAAAATCGATTTCACATGGCGATCCATTTCGGCGTTTGCCAATATATTCCGCTCTAGGGAATTTAATTTCCAATTAATGCCAATTATAGGAGCAGTAAAAAATTTCTGTTACATTAATTACAAAATATCCAGTAGTACTTTGTGATGAATATATGGAAATGTATGAAAACTTTAAAATGACAATTTTCAACAAAAAAATTATCAAAAAATAATACACACCCGTTAGTAGTAGCGTCGAAGACGTCATTGTAATCTTCATCGGTGCTGTAATCTTGTACACCAGGATCGAGATCTTCGACTTCTGCAAATCCTCCTGTAAATAAAAAAAAAGATTTTCATAATTTTGAAAAAACAAAATCATAATTTAATAAGTATCCTAAATAGACAAATACTACAGTCTCTTCAGTGAAACTTCAATATGCTTTCCTCGAGACATTAAACCATTCGAACATGAATAAAAGAGATTACGAAGCAGCTCGTAGGTATTGTGCAACGATGCAGCGATATGCAATCCGAGTATGCATTGTGAGATTGAGAAAGGGTTGGGCTGAATCGCGTGAGAGCATAACGCACCAGGAACCTCCGGGGGAAGTGAAAAAAATAAGAAAGAACGAAATGGTTTCGGTGGTGGTTATTTGTTTCGGGATTCGAATCGCGCCCGAGTAGGCGCCTACATTTGGCACGTATTGTACTCAGAATCGCCCACACGTAATTCTCGTCTTAAGTTTCCCCCGAGACATATTACATATAGTTTTCATTCAATGCCCAAGAAATTAATCGTACACACGATATATATACATATATCTCGGACTGGCTATTGTATTCAGAACGAATAACTAATTCTCGTAAGAAAGAACAAAAAACTATTTCAAAATTTGACCATACAATTTTTTACTGAAAAATTGAATTTTTTAGGTATCACAAAAATTTCTCAGTCATTTGCATCGCTTAATTTTAAATTCTAATTAAAGTTGGCACTGGCCTCGGTTAGCCACCATGGTAATAAGTAATTTAGCCTGGCAGGTTGAATATCGCGAAGCGTGGTAGTCAGAGTGAGCGAGATATGGATAGAAATGAGTGAAAGAAAGGAAGGAAGAAGGCAAGAGAATTTCTGGTGGATGTTGAACAGTGCCGTAACTAGGCAAGGGGCCAGAAAACTCATGGCGGGCGTAAGTCGTTTGGTCTATGTAAAAAAGCTTCTGAACTGTATAGCAGAAGGGAGTTGGTGCTGTCAGCTGCCAAGAAAGGGATCAAAACTTTCTAAGCCGTGATCACTTTCGGCTTCAGACTTCTATATGTACTTTCGACTCTTTAATATTCATTTGATTCCATAGTAAATCCGTGTAATACTTCTACTTTGTATGGCGGACATTTTCTTATCAACCTTCGTATAATATATATATATATATATAAATATAAATATAAATATAAATATAAAATAAATTAAATATATATATAAATATATATATATATATATATATATATATATATATATATACACACACACACATATAAATTTATACTTTACAAAGTGGTTATGTAAAAAACTAGTTTTACCAATAGTTTAACGGCTCCCAAGTATATACGGCCCTGATCGAATTTTCCAGCTGCCTTCATCAACGTACCAAAGTTCATTTTGCCAACTGGCAACTGACTATCCTTCTTATATAGATATATGTACCGGGTCGTCCAATATCCCGCGACAGTGGCGCCACTCGTTTTATAATATCCGCTCTTGTTATTATCGCGGGTAATTACAGGAGCAGGACTCTCCTAATTCGAAAGTAGTCCTGGTGTTACGCTGAGTGGGTAATCATGTTTTTGGCCATGGCTGTGCTCGAGTTCCCGGGGGGCTCGTAACCGCGAAATTTATGAATAAAATCGCGGGTTTGCGTACACGGAGAATTATCGTCGTCGTTCGCGAAATGAAAACAAAATGTTAGCTCTAGCTGGTAAAGTCATGGGAAAGCGCGAGAAAATATAGGGGATGAAGAAGCCGAGGGATGGTAGTCGTGGTCTGCGAAGTGTTAATCTCAAAAAGCTTGCTGGAAGGGAATTTTATGTAAATAAAAAAATTACTCTTAAAACATTGCTTTTTTCGGTCGTGCATAAATATGGCGATTTTTTTTTCTTTATTTTCTCTCCGTATCAAGTATACCTGCCCATCGAAAGGAAGATATGCGATTTGATTGACCGGTAAAAATTTCCTACAACCAACTGAATTTATCGAGTCAAAATTCTTTTTGGCGGAAATTTCTAGCTGATTGATTTTTTTTTTGGCAAAAAGGTCTACGAGTACAAGAAATTTTAGAGAAAGTCGTATAAATAAAAGAGAGGGTCCAGCAAAGTATAAGTCGATCAAGGGTAAAGGATTATAAAAGTGGAAAAAAAAGCTAAAATTGTAAAATGGCGGATTCTCATGGGTGGCCGAATCTCGGTGAGATATAACGTAGCGAGAATATTATTAACGACCATCGTATTTCTCAGGACGAAACGTGCGCGTGTAGGGTTAGTGGTATATACGCAGAAATGCACGAATTTGCTGTAAATAATATCGGAGCGAGTAAAAGCGCTATGAGGCAAACGCGATTCGCGTTTTCTGCTATGGGCCATTCGGGACAAATGTTACCCCGGATACGTTACCTCGTAAAATTTGACACCCTGTCGACCGGGGGAGGTGCGGGATATGAATAGGCACCTACGCCTATCAGCATGAGCATTCGGTTATAAAAGTTGAATGATTCTAGGAAAAAGCCTGTTTTATTGAAATTTTGGATAAATACTAGGTATCTAAAATATCAAACGTGAAAATCATATTTGACAGCTGTTATTTGCGATAGCCTTTGATTCATTTGGAAAAAAATTACTTCGGACCGAAAATTTGAGAATGGTTTTTTGTTTTGTAAAAAAAATTACATACAATTTACTATACACACGTGAATTTTGTATGCTCTTCGATAAATCATCGGGTACATAGAAACAACGACAGTTCGAAAACTTGAAACATTAAGGATCGAGTCATAACAAGTCATAACAATTTGTTATGGTCTTCTTAAGTATTATAGTTGAACAATGGCGCATTCTTCGTGCACGTCATGCGTTAACGACCAAGCCATTCAACATTGACATGCACGATTTCGTTGCTGACATCATAATTTTTATCAGCCATCATAAAAGATCTTCAGAGCACAGTATCGAGCGTCCGAGTATCTTTATGAAATTAATTTGAAGCAGTTTTTTTATGGTATATGCGAACTCCTGAAATTGCCAATTTAACGTGATAAAATTAATGGCCTCAATCTTTCGTATAGATACGAAGTGTGTCGAGGGGTACGAGTTCACGAGGGCGTTAAAACGACTGTGAAGTCGGGTTCACGAACTCGCAAAGCTGTCTAAACAAAATTTCAAACTCCTTCCAGTCGGCTGACAGAAAACAAAGCCTAAGCCCCACGTGTCAGAAACACGTATGGATGACGCTGTAACGTCGGCATTAAAATATTGTGAAAGATCATTAAGTACAGAGCTTATAAAAAATGCTTAATTATAAGATAAAAAAATTTTCTCGATCACAACGAACAGTCCAAAAAATATGATATGATATATCGTATACTTGGTGTTCAAAATTATATTTTTTGAAAAAAAAAAAATAAACTCAATATGGTTCTGCTTACGGTAGGAAATACGAGAAACTACTGTTTCTTCTTTATGTCGCAGACATATATTTTTTTTTTCATAAAAATACTACACTCTTTGAGAAGCAGCATGACAACAATCGTGAATAGAAAAACGTGAAAGGGAGGTTTTCGAGTTGCTCGTAAAAAACATATGGGAGTTTTCATGGCGGCTGTACCGTAACTAACTGTATGACGGATCGAGATTATTTAAAACACAGCCTTTAGGCCGCACCGCTACGGTCTCATGCTATTACCATATTAAATACGTTCTGACGTGTTACGTGTGCTGAGTATGAGAGAGTCCCCGAGGGCCTTGTAACGATCCAATTGAAATATTTGGAATTCTGTCTTTTTTTCTTGTTACAAAGCTGCAATTAAGTGATAAAACGATAAATTTAACCATGAACATAGGAACACGATAGCAATTGTGATTCTCACTTGGATCCGTGCCGGTAAAGATTTATCATCCGCCATAAATATTCCGCTCCAGTTAACCTGGTAATAACACCGATAGCTCAGATTGTCGTGCAATCCTCAATACAGTAGGATGGTTCTTCTCTTTTACCCAGAAGAGAACGACAATTCCATTTCAACCCACGAGTATTGAAATTTCCCTAGAAATGTCTGAGGTATCCATTGAAAATTTGTACGTTAGTTCGAAAACTTTCCGCTTCGATCGCAGGGAATGCCGGCTAAGAACCGAGTGGTGGCTCTGCTATCGGGGAAGCCGCAACAGTGGTCTGATTCGAAGTTTAGCAGGATGTGTATCACAAGCACTTTAAACTCGGTTTCTCTATAGAGGTTTCAACCCTTTAGTCGAAGGGTTTGCTGTGGGCAGTAATACGAGGGTGGATTGATAAGTTTCCGGCCTGACCAAGAAATGGCGCCACTAGGCCTACCTGAAGGTGACAT
>JAYRCB010000490.1:45224-69528 GCA_036026315.1 Trachelus stipa
TATATACGTATCTAAAGTGTATACGGAAAAAGACATACGAGTATTTGACTTGGTTTCTAGGAGACGGAAAATGAAGGTCGAGAAGACGCTCCATGGAGGATTGACTGTAATGGTACAAGTATAGAAAGGAAATACGTAGGTAAGGTATGAGAAAGAGAAAAAATAAAATAGTGGAGTAGGCTTGATACGTCGATAGGGTCGATAGGTCCCCAAAAGCCCCAGGGAATCTGTTCGAGTGACGAGATGCAGTGATTCGCTGGGCGCGACCCTGAACCCTTGAAGCAAGAAACGAAAAGCCTGATAGATTGAGTTTCAAGTTTTACGCCAAACAAACTCAGTCAATTCCGTTGTGCAGGAAACAGCACTCTACTTGCCAGGACAGTAGTCAAGGGTGGTAGGGGCAGAGTCGAGTAACTCAGGTCCAGCCAAATCGGAACAAGCTCAGGGTTTCAGGGCTCGCGCTGGGAGCCAATCTGCTCCTCCGGGCGCAATACTGTCCGAAGATCGTTCGTGCGTGCTTCAGCCGGGGGTTCCCAGTTTGCCATTTTGTTTTATTTCTCCTCGATGAAAATCAATTCCGTATGAATCGATTCGTGCGGAAGAAATCCACGCTTGGATGAATTACCCGCTGGGATAGTATACGTATTGGATGTGTGTATATAGACAGTGAAACAAGGGATGGTTCAGGGTTTATCAATTTAGTATGTATTTTAAGGGTGAAAGTGGAGCCGATTAGATTCCGTCTTCTTTTTTAATTAAAAAAAATTTGTAACATTTGTTTACATCATTCAGGCAGAAGAGTCTTGATTAAAGTAATAAAAAAAGCCACGAGGATATCCGATGCTGATATTAGGGGTCGTACGAAAAAAACGGGGGTCGCTAGATCTTGTTTGAATATTACTTTAATTTTCGCGCTGCACCGTATAGAGTGCACCATGCCGAGTCGCCGGTATGATAAATAGGGGGCACCCGGGGGCAATATACGGGACACGCGACCTTGTTTATCCTTCCCAGCTAATCCCTCGGGGTATATATGGTCGGGGTCTAAAAACTACCCCCATAATTTTTTCCACCACTTATACTCGCATTGTACCTCATATACGCCCGGATCCTAAAAACCAGGATAGACGAGCTTAATTCGCCGGACAATTTATTCCGGAGCATACGTCCTCCGATGCCCTGCATACGGTACGTCTAATTCTTTAACGACTACAGCAAACTGAAATACCTACGTTGCGTAAAGCATCCCTTTTCCCAGGAGTAAATATAATTAACGTAAACATTCAGAATTCCATACAATAACCCTGAATAAAGCATTCAAAGCCTCAGCCCCTCATTGTTCCCGTATACGAATTTCATCCCTACGAATATAAACAGCAGGCGACGCATTCGGCGAAAATTCATTAAACAAAACAAAAATGCATCGCGAAATTCAAATTGCATTCTGCAATACCGGAAATGCAAATGCACCCGGGAGAATACAATGAATCAATACTTCGCTCCGGGGCACCAGAGATCCAATCCGACAAGTTCGATAACTCCTACAAAGGGTGTGCAATATTTCACAACCACGACATTCGGCACGTCCCTCTTGCAAGGCCGCAGACGTTTCCTATTCCGTGTATCAGCGATTCAATAACAGGAAGTATATATTTCTCAGCCTAAAGCTCCCTTCACACTGTATCCTTGTAAGTCTCGCTATTCACCCAGTTAAAATGAGCGATAGACCCGACGTCACGGGAAATATAATTTACTGTATACCCAAGCGATAAACAAAGGAATCTACTTTACCGACCGTCATTTAATAACGTTTCGAAAATGCAGTTGCAGGGCGACACTGCTAACCGCATGTGCGCTATCACTCAAGGATGCAGCGTGTGTCAACGGCTTGTGTGGTCCAACAGCAACATCATTGTCCTACGTTTAACTGCGCGTTACGTGCGCTGCACGAGCGGTGTGCACGAGGCTTAAAGTTAGACGGAAATATTATTTGAAAATGGGATAGAAGCTCGGTCACGGGTGCATTATGATTTATAGGCATTTTTATCGTGCCCGTGATTAACTTTACGATCTTGACGCTCCCCGTTGTCTGCTTGAGGCTCCGCACTCTTCCACTTGGTACATACAGCCTCTCGAATACGTACCTTGGATTCTTTCTTCTTTTTATCTATCTCCCTTAACGCGTTTCCCGTCTTGGCTATTCCTGCGTCTCCCTCTACCTCCTTCCGCTTTATAGACACGTTCCAGGAGAGGCTGTGCTGGCTCCACAGTTTACGACGTCCCGAGGTTACGGAAACGCGAAATTGGATGTCACGAGACTCCAGATAATTTCTATAACAATGTTGCATTGATATTCGTCGATATGTATTTTTTCGTAAACAACACCCTATACGTTACATTGACGATTGTCACGTCGGATAAAACTGTCTTGAGGACAGCATGGACGCTCCATATGTCGCAAAAATGCCACAGCTAACCAACCCCCTGTTCATTTTTTTTTCACCACGTATTTCATCCCTCTCTCACACCCTCTACTTATCTCTCAAGGGCTCTCCGATCCCTCGCAGAGCCATAAAAATATGGGAGACTGTGAACGTACTACTGGTGACAGGGTCGCGCGTCACACGTGTCCGGTTCCCCAAAAACATTCGAGTGGCTAAACCCCCCCCCCCTCCCCAACCCACCCCCAGAGAAATGGGGCCCCGTGAAGACCCCCTATGGCGCATTCTACATTGCTCTCGACGCTCCCATTCGATGGGTTAGCTAGTATGTCCCCAATCCACCCCCCCTATAAATAGGGGTAACTTCGACCACCCTTATTCCTCTCTGTTCCCCTTATCCATACAGTCATCTCGGTGAACGTAGCTCTACTGCAGGCGCGGGTTCTGCACGACGTTAACTTTGTTTCTCCGGACGAAGCGCAAGGTGAAGTGCGTCTGACGGGCAATTGATTTAGCGCCATGGAAAATACAATTTGCAGTTGCAAGCTGAAAAGTGCCTAATTCGATTGGTCCGATCGATGCATGCGACGACGCCGTTCAGTTTGAATTTACAGTGCTTATGTACACGGTGCCCCATGGTACAACTCGAACCAGGGACGAACGTGTTTGTAGATTTTTTTTTCTGTTATTTTGAAAAATTTTTCAAAAATATTTTTTTACAAATTTTTAATCCTATTCTGCTTTACTACTTTTGAATGCCCATAGATCTTTGAGATACCACACTGTGTTTTAATCAGAGACGTGATCTCAGCCTGGAACGATGTCGTAAATTCATTATAGCGGGTGTTCACCAATTAGACCGTGGAGACCCCGTTGCATCAGACATCTCGCATACGTTTACGGACACAATCTAAAAGCCGTAACTCATGCAGCCACTTGAACTTGTCGTGAAGAAAAGTAGCGAGAAATCATAGACCGCGCGACATCCTACTCATAATTTGAATATCAAAGCGGCGACCGCTTTCGTAACGACTTTGCCATTCGACACGAGAAAACATCATAAGGTATCTCGATAATAAAAAGATGACCCTATAATTCTACCTGAGGGTAACCCCTGGAAGTATAACCTTACGACCCCGTAAACTTGATTGTTACAATAGTATTTACCTTTGACGTAAATCGTTTATGGAATTACAAAGAGATTCTAAGCTGGATCGTGAAATATATATGGAATAGAAAATTGATCTAATATACAGTGCTTTTCAATTTATGACGTCTTCAATATTTTATTCTAGCATGGCTTTACCGAACGTGCTACTTTAATTACACAAACCGTATCCCACCTATTTTATGCACGGCGCGACGAGCGCCGTGTTACAGTTTAGGGTGACAAGCCAAGGCACAAAAATATCCATGAAAGACAGACTTTTTCCCGTTCTATTTTCACGTGGTACCGCGCATACTTCTCTGGTCCAGGCACTGAGAACACTTCCGAGTTCAAAGTGCCAGCCGACGGATCATTAAACTTCGTTAAAAGCACATCCCTTATAATCGATATGGAATTTCCGAAATTCGTGAGACCATTCGTTTCCGCCAGAAACGTTTGAGAAAAAATAGATAAAAATTTATCCCCCAAAAAAATTGGATATTCTTTTTTCCCCCATTCGTTACGGTTCCACGTAGCCGACGCGCCGAGGCGCTTAATGTACGTGAAATTTCCTAATTGGACCTTGTCGGCTTTTTTTTCTTCTATGAACCGGTCACAGCTTCCACGACGCTCACGTTCAGCAAACAAAAGTTTAGCGAGTAAACGCGAGGACCTTCGGAGCAAGTATAGAGCCCGACGCCATTGGAATATAAGCTACGGAATACAATGGTTGACACTGTGAACCTTTGGTCGATTTGCTTTAGTTGCAACTGCAGGGACTCAGGCTGGAGACTCGACCGAGTTCATAACGGATCTACAGGTAGCCTTTACACAGTTTGTGCATCACGAGAATGCACAACGGGATTGTAATAATTAAAATGGTATAGATATCGTTTGAATTTATGAACGCGAAGATTCGAGGTTAATTATTCGAATTTATCAATGATACTTGTATGGTCGTATTCGAGATTTTATTGTGAGATCATCGTACTTGTATCGCGACTATCTTGTCCTGGATAGACTTTGGGATAATTTGATCCTAGATAGTACGCATTCTCTGAACAAATACTTGGGGCACAGAGAGACATTACTGTTTTGCATAGCGGTTGTGCATGCTGCTTGAAACTTTTTGATAAATATGCTAAAATCTCGAATTGTCCATACTGAAAAGGCACTTGCTCGTTTAAACTACCTATCTATCTAGGAAACATAGTAATTCGGTCCTGGGCTCGGTCAGGTCTGAATCAGCATTGGTCGGTCTGGGTTCAAGCTGGCCGAGGCTCATACTGGATTACAGTATTTTTTTGGGGTATATTTAATCAGGTCGAAATATATTTAAATTTTAGTAAATATTAAATTGGTTGTTATTAATGTCATTGGATACAGTCTAATTAAAAATGAACTTGCGATCAACGTTTTTGATGCAATAAAATGAATCCTACTGTTCCAATAGTTCTTTAATTTTTGTTGAGTAATACCTACCAACTTTAAAGTACCAACATTAACGAAGAAAGTTAAACGTTAACAATGTATCTAGAAAGGAAAGAAGCCCTCGTTAAAAAGTTTTCTAATCTCATCGAGTAACTTATTCTACGTTTCTGTGTCGGTAAACAATTTTATAAAATCTGCTTTACCGGCTGAACTTTCAAGGAGATATTAACGATCGTAAAAATAAATATCTATCGAGCTTACTTCACGTTGCCGTCTACGTTATGTTTCGTCGAAGGGAAGGGAACATAAAAAATCTTGAAATTACTCAAAAAAAAATAGTTGACCAGCAAGTAAAAACGATTTCGCCATATTGGTACGTTTCGTCGAAATCTCAATGCCGTTCGAAAAGATATCGTTTTCCAATGCCGTCTCTTCCTTGACGATTGGAAAACTTTTTCCTTAATCCGCCAGATAAATCACGTCTGGCTATAGATATCTACCTTACCCACTTTCCTTAACGTCTGGCTTATTTTCAAATGTTCCATAGGATTTCGGGTAATTGCCTTTCAAATACAATCTTGCCAACATCACAGATCGTGAAGACGCTAAAGTTGGAATCGCGCCTGCGGAATTTCCGCCCACCGGCAATTCCGTGGATAAAGTCAATATAGATATTCACGCGGAATTGAATGACACTCGGAACTCTGGGACTTTGGGGAATCGTCGGATGGTTTTAAGATAATACTGACTATACGTTCCCACGAGATGAGATCTCGCGGATAGCTTGGATACGAAAACTGTTTTTGAAGATTCGAACGAGAAAATAAGGTCCTGGAATTAAGGCAAGAAAATCATTTTTTTTTTACAAATCCACATATCACACGTCTCCCACAGTGAATATGCGCATTCGTTGCGTTTGACAAACTGGTCCAGATGCGTCTGTCGCAGCATCTTCTTTACTCGACGTGACGTGCCAGATGCGTTACATTGCTATGTTTATACGTAGCTCTTAACGTGCTCGTGTAATTACGTGCAACATACCGGACAGTATGCCTTTGCATACATAATTCGCAATTCCTAGTGCAAGCTCAGCGGCAGACCTAAGAGAGTGCAGTTAGTTGTCTGAAGTTACGATTTAAAGTCATGAGTTACGTCGCACATATCAACTCGCTAGTCGAGTCACGTGGTAATTCTTGCACTTTGGTGAAGTTCCATTCATTGCGGTAGTCTAAAACCGCGAATTGCGACGCTATTAAAATACCATGAAAAGTAAAAAAGCTAAGTAGAGTCATTACCAAGGATAATTAATAAGATGAAAAATCACCTAACGACGATATAAACATTTAATACCGGGATCAGATACAAATTTTCTTAAAAAAAAAAAAAGACTTAAAATACGATTCTCTATATTCTCTATTGGAGCATATGAACTTCGTCGAATTCTGTTCACAGCTTCGTCTTGGTCTTTTAGGCACGTATAAAACTTTCATGTAACCAGTTTCGAAGGAATCAGACCGTAAAGGCTTTCCGCGTAGGAAAGCTCGTGTCAAAACGAGATATGTTCCATCGCTTCTAGTAAAGAAAAAGAGAGTGACAGAACGAGGGGTTACCGTAGGACAGAAAGGGATAAAGTAAAAGGTGGACCGAGTGAACGTGACGTGAGAGGTTAGATATATGTAACGGCGCGAGATAAAAAAAAATAAAGCTAGAGGAAAGGGGTTGCATCCTTTAATGCATCTAGTCCGCGTCTTTAAACTTTTTCTTAGTTCAGTCTCTTCTGGTTCACCCGGCACACACATACGTACACCAGATAGAAGCCATTCGTGGCTACGGTTAACTGGAACATAATAATATTTCATTTGCGGAATCAAGACTCCGCAACGTTATTTTCCTCCCTCGCGAGTAGAGAAAAATGGCCGCGGCAAGTAAAGAAAAGTATGAAGGATTGCACTGGGTTGGATA
Source organism: Trachelus stipa (assembly GCA_036026315.1). NCBI lineage: Eukaryota > Metazoa > Arthropoda > Insecta > Hymenoptera > Cephidae > Trachelus > Trachelus stipa. The sequence goes on from JAYRCB010000490.1 coordinate 52,206, forward strand.
TAAATTTTATTCGCAGAGGGTGAAAGCCTATTCTCCTTAGTTTTTTAGAATTTTTTTTCTTTTCCGTTTTCCATCATTGTTTTACTCCTATCAAACCTCGCTTCTCCGTCTTCCTTTTCTCGCCTCACTCGTCTCTTCGGACGGTACTGAATTCGCGAATCTGACCGACTAACAGAAACGATTTATCCTCGTTGTAAGGATTTTGGCGCATATAGAAATACGAGTTAAAGCGTTATGAAAGGGATTTCCAAAGCAGGGAACTTCGGCCACTTTATTTCCTCTCTAAGTGACCCTTAACGAAGAAAAGTCTCTGGAGGTTCCCGCGAGTCGCCAGGGACTATAGTACACCCCGCATAAGGCTCATCTCTTAACAGAAGTCTAATGGGGCAGGGGAGCGAAGGACAAGAAGCTCAGCTCGACTAGGGGATGATTTATGAACTTTATCTATTAAATCGGGACACACTTATATGATAATCCGCTTATCGATCGCGTCATTCTTCGAAATCGATCAGAGGGTGAAAAAGCGTTTATGGTACAGCTCGTGAAGATGCTGCTAAATAGTCATACCTTTAAATCGGAGGCTGTGGTCATATACGATCGTTCGTTCGATTTTAAATTCGAAGGAAATCGATTCTAGATTAATTTTTTTATCTCCTGCAAAAAATCCTGAAAGGATAGCTAGGATTTTCCATCCCTTCGTTTCTTCTCTGAAATGACTATCCAGAGTGCTTCGCATTCCACGTCTTTACGGCTCGACGATTCCATCTATCCCGGTGCCATGAATGCTGAAGAAAAATGAAGTCAAAGTAGGGGCACCCGTTGACCGGTCGCATCAAGAAAATCCATGAATTCCAACATCCATGATAAAAATAATATCGCACTATTCGTTTCTTATCAGGCAGCCGAGACCGATAAGAGAACATATTAAAAACATATATTCGGTACAGAATCTAATATAAAATAAATTTCAAGAAATATAATCCAAGCTCGGAACTCAGATGCTGTATTTATTTGTCATTAGCACTGCCCATAATCTTTACTGCTTGTCTAAAAAAAAACCAGTGTTTGTCACACAACGCAATTTCAAAGACAGACATCGTACCAGATAACATAACCTTAAATTACCCCAATGCAATTAGGTACCTATAGAGCGAGCCCTTTTACGAGAATTCTCTTTCGCCCTGGGACTTTCGGAATGTTGTGGTCGCTTTCTAGATAAGCAGGCTCGATTTAACACACTCCTTTTATTTGGTCAACCCTTAAGGGTACGTGGCATATGGTCTGGTAGTCACTATACTCGGGTCGGGTTAACTTCTGCGTATCCCGTTAAGTTCAGTGTATCTGCAATGTAAACGAAATATCCTGACCATGTACGGAAACACTACCTATGGTACAAGGCTTGCTACTGCCGGCAAGGAAGTAAACAGTGCACTCTATAACCTGGTAGGGACACGTAATACGCCCTGAAGGTTCATAAAAGTTTTCACCCTCGTCCAGGACACGGCTGGTCCAGGAAGACGCTGAGACGAAGTTCAATTACTTGGGACTCGGATATCCTCCTTCCGTAGTAGAGGAACATGTCAACGCCTCTTGCGAAAATCTCTAGGACACAGAGCCACGTTCTCTTGACTTATCCTGGTTCCCGTTCTCCCTTTCACTTTTCACTGGCAACTCAAGAGAATTGAGTGATTGAAGCAGATGGAGAATCACGTTGACTCTATTCTCCATTGTCGTCTAGACCTTTTATCTACTTTATACGAGCCTTTTATGGGAAATAGTGAAGAGTCCCAGAGAAGTAATTTTTTAATTTTTTTTTCTTCTTTTTATTTGTCACTCTCTATAGTCCTTACTTTGATGATGTATTTTTTTTTTTTTTCGATGACTCGTACTATTTTTTTCATACAGACCAAGCTGATGATACCCATTATTTTCTTCTATCAGACATTCACAAATGACGTTTGTCACTGACTGATGCAAACAAAGGCAAAATGTGTGATCTCCTCTTTTCTAGATACGTTTTATCCTTAATCCCGATCCTTTCTCTTTGCTTCTTCTATAGTCGGTTAACGAGGTACCATCCTTCGTTATATCAAGATCATCGGCAGCATCAGGAGGGATCGTTTGGATAGGATGAAAAAAGGGAAGGAGAATGTCCTGAAATTGGAAGTGGAACGAGGTGCTGACTAAAACCTTGCCCAGAGGCGTTTCCAACGAATGGGGTTGAAAAAGGTCCAAGAAAGATCATTTGTAAGTGACGCAAGGACACTTACGTACGTACACGTGTCCTCGTCCTGGTCGTTCGTTTGTTCCCTGAATTGATCGGGGAGCCCACAGGACCATCCTGAGGACGATTAAGGATGCTGCCCTTGGCAAGCGTATACGGAGGAGTCCTTAACCCATGAAGGATTACGAATCACCATTGAATAACATTGGAAATCATTGGATTCGAATAATTCGAAGGTATACCTATAGTATATTTATCTATAGTACATTTATAATATAATATACCTTAATACGACTGAATCAAATATTCTTTTTGTCCCTTTTGAAATATGAACCCCGTACGGCCCTCACTTGAAGCGTACACGATGTAGAGTGAAATGGAAAATTTGAAAATTTTCATCAATTCATCCTGCGCCTGGCTGGACTAAACGAGATTAATCGTTCCGCCCTGTAATTCGATCAAACCAGAATGTAGATTCAACGTGATGTGTGCATTAGGAAAGCATATGTATGCTGGCTGCTAATCATGATTTTCCGTTTGATCATAAACGGACACAGTATCCTGTTACGTGACGATGATGACTTGCTACTGGAAGATACACAGTCATTTTCGCATCATCAATCGTCATCATCATATTAGTTCATTGTCACTTGGTATATATGCACAGGGACAATTTCAATAAAGCATTAAGTGCAATACCAGTGAAATAAAATTTCGGAGAATCAATTCCTCTGCTTTCTTATTAATTTATTTTTCCCCTTCGCGGTGTCATTGTTGCGCTTGCCAATAATCAATCGATTCAATGATTTCGTATCGATAATACCAATTCGCGAATTCTATCTCGAACCATCCAGTTCCTCGTCTCAGTTCCCACGCGGTGCCTGCAAGACGTCCCGTTTAAGATAAGGGTAGGCGTGCACGTCGTTCGTACGATTCAGTGATTTCTCAGGGGTGGTTCCCGGGATGATTCAAGGGTAGGCAGTGGAGAAGGGCACTGGCCAAGGAGCAATTTCTATTAAGGAGAGGGATGTTCTCTAACGTCAAAGCACAAAAAGGGCACGAGTCCATGTTTAACAAGGACTGGACATAACCCCAATTGATTCTCGGAATTCCATAGCGAGAGGAAATCTTCTGAGTGACAGGTCGCGCCCGAAGGACTTTGCCCGAGGGTTCTTTACGTCGGATGAGTTACGGGCCCGTTTGCATGGTTTGTAAGGGAAACCACCCCTAATTGAAAATTGTTTCTTCGAAACGTTCAGACTGTATCCAGATCATTTTGACTCCATTACCCGACCGTATCGAATAGTCATGAAACCGCCGGAAGGCAATTGCCATTCGTGGATTTTCCCAGCATCTCTTACCAGGAATAATTAATTTTTCCGAAGACAATAAAAGATCTGACAATCGAACGGTACCAACTTAAAAAAAAGCGCATAGCTTAGATTCTGCTGAAAGTTTCCGAAGTATCACTAGTCAGTTCTTTGTTAAAATAAAAAAAAAATAAGAAAAAAAATTAAAAAAAATTTCCAACTCAAAAATCATATCTTAACGTCACCGCACTTATGCACTTTGTTCGATAGAGCTGAGAGTAACTTTTCCGCGAATGCTTTTTGCATTCTTCTCGAAAACAATAGAAAACTCGAGAATGGTCGTCGGCGACGGGACTCGGTAACGTCACGACACAATTTTTTTTTTGCGTGCGAGAAGGAATGAGAGTCGCAAAGGAGAGAGGGAGAAAGAGAGTGTCGATAAATGACCCATGGTGCATTAAGTCCCGACATATGACCGTTTCTCATATAAGGACCGTCCTTCTTATTCGATATGTACATAAACGAGCACGTGTGTACAATTGTACATACGTGGTATATGGGTGAGTTCACAATGTTGGGCAATATTTGTGAATTTATGCATCCCAATGCATACCAAGAGGAGCTTATGGTGCGTAATATCGAAAGTGCAGTATGAGCTGAATCTTACGGTAGGATACGTGAGGTTATGGGAGGATCTTTTATTACGTACGAATGGAGGAATCTGTAATTTGAGTGATTCATATGTAGTATATATGGGGTCCGTTCCTTCTTGCGCTCCCCCATAGACTCAGGCCTAGAATTAGCTTCGAAACTTTCCTAGAGTCCCATAAGGGGAACTCGGACTGGGTTACGTCATACCGATCTATAGGATTTACGATCAGACTTTACTATAGTAGCTAGTGTGTCAATGGTACTCGTGGGACATGATGAATAAAGCTCAATACCGCCGAGACTAATTCCGAGGAAATTTCTCTTTGCTGAGAAAATTTTACAAGAGAAAAATTCAATTATTGCCAGACAGAAGAGTTTCGAGATATATTATCGATTGGATTTTTTATATCGTCTTCGATTATCGCTGATTGACGATCCTATACCGGAAGTCGTCTGGCAAAAATACGTTAGGTAAACGGATATCCGGTAGTCGTACAGTTGTGACATATGTATACACATGTCTATGACGTATATTTTGTACTTCTGATTAGTTTTTTTATATTCAAAAATATATTGCAGTATTACGATCAGTATAGTAATCAGTTGTAGTATTACGAAGAAATTTTCGATTTTGTCACTCGTATACAGAGGAAAAAAAATTTAATCTTCAAAGTGCCTCTAACCAGTACGAATCTACGTATTTGCAGGAGACATTTCATTGTACTTTTTGATTCTTCCTTTTGCGGTAAAGATACGACAGGGTATCTATTATGCGACGGGCCCCTGACATAAGCCATATACTAATGCTTACGCCTGTGGAGACATTTTTCTTGAAAATCACGTGAAACGAATTTAATCTGCTGAGTGCAGATACTTCGTATTGCAGTGGTGATATTATTAAAAAATTATTTTGATAATTTTCCTACTTCTTTTTTTCGATGCCACTTCTATTCTCTCTGTCTATCGATGCATGACATTTATTATAGGACCAGTTTCAAATGGCACCTCAATGCTAGCGAATACCAACACTGTGCGAGAAACTCGCCAGAAACCGGAAGCATGGAGGGTATTACAGTTTGATGGAGCGTTCGTGATTTCATATGTGCAAAATTGCTGTTACGTTCGCGGAATTACAAACGCGCATTACTATACATACCTACAACCATAGTAAATTGTAGAGGAACAAATCAAAATTTTTTTGCATTTTTTTTGCAAATCATCAGACATTTTTTTTCAACGGGGTGAACGTATTTTAACGACTGTAGAGGCAGTGCAAATAAAACAACAATTGGCGAATAAATAACACGAAAAGAGGGGAATAACGAATGGTACAGGACGGACAGACTGCTTGGCAATAAATTCATTAATTTAATCGAGTAATTAATAAAGTCGAGCCATCCAATTAAGTGTGCGAGATAGCCGGATCTTATTGCTCCATTTAGCGTTCGATACTTAAAGGGTTCGAACGATCGATTCGACCAATCGAATTATTACTCGACGATTCGCATTTGCCATGGCCAATTATTTTTTGAAGGCTTAATTCTTACAAATTTTCATTCTCCATAGCTCATCGATTTTACCCGTCGGCTTTTGCTCCGTCGTAGAAAAATTGCCGGGCCACGTGCATAATACGTATGCAAGGAGAAACGACTCGTCAGCGTATAGCAAGCGAAGTTTCTACGTTGGAGCCAATATTGGGGCTTGCTCGTCCAAGAAGAGTGGGAAAAGGAGAGAAGACGAAAGGAGAAGAGAAAGAATAAGGAGGAAGAAAAGAGTAAAAAAGGATAGGAATACAGAATGACTGGAGGTTATACATAGGTTCGAACGAGCCCTTAGTGGCGCTCCCGTTTCCCAGGATGCTATCAGCAGTTTCGAGAAGAGTACATCATCCCTTGGGACATCCCTTGCCAGGATCCCACGGGAATCTTATCCCAACTTGGCTTTATATTATGGGGGTTGCATGGACAGAAGATATTCTACAACAAGCTTATATCCTATCGTTCTGTATAGATATAGATATTCCTTAAAAAGATATATATATAGAGAGAGATTGATAAGAACCACCACATAAATTCACACGAAGAAGAATTACGCTTACATACCGATAAGGATTTTTGATTAGTCTGGAAGATGCTGCTACTACATCTGATGAAGGGAAGTGACAAATAATTTAGATGTTTTTTGAAATATTCAAAAGCCGAAGATACTTCGCAAAACTTCTTAATTTTAAAGCCCCCCGTGGGCGTCGCACCGAATCGATACGCGTCGCGACGCTTGGAGTGGATAAGACCTCCCTTTCAAAGCGAATTATAAGTTTTTGATTAGGCCTATCAGAGGGAGTTGTAATTATCACTCTTCTCCTATTGGTATATATATATATATATATATTTCTGCCTAATGGACACCAAGTTTTACTTGGAAAGTAATAATTCTAAGGACTGCAAAGAATCGTCAGTTACCGTGAGGTCTTTTGATTTTAAGATCTAGCAAACCTCCATCCCCATTTCACCCTTACAGAAAATTTTTAATCCCATTGCATTTCCATTTTAAAGTACTTCAATGACGATTTACCCCCGAGGAAAAGATTGTCAATCTAGAAGATTCGTTCCCCTGTTTCTATGAGTAACCCCCCACCAACCCCTCGCCGCTCTTTAAATTTTATCAAAAGCAACACAGTAGCCAAAATTCGCGTATCGCTACGTCTACCACGTAATATCCATGGAGAGAGAAAAATATTAAATTTCTATGAAATTCAATAAAATTTATTCAAGTGAACCGCAAAGTGTGTACGAATGGAAATGAAATTGGATACGACGAGTTAAGGTCGAGTGGGAAAGAAAATTTGGGGAAAAAAATATGACGAAGGAGGGTGAAAAGTGAGAGGGAAGGAGACGGAGAAAACTTCTCCCATAGAAACGCGTGAATTTCTACGTTCGCGTTCATGAGGTTCCTCCTGGCCCAGGTTGGTACTCGTAGTTACCTTCTTAACGAGCGACGCTATGCCTTTACGTGGTGCGCATTTACAAGCATCCTCGACGGCTCTTTTAGCACTTCCCCATAAAAACTGCTGAAATATATAATGCCATGGGGTACACCGTGTATGTATATATTCACCTACTTCAGCCACTGTACCTCCCTTGAAGTGCCGCACTGTACTCCCTTGAAATAATTCGAAATAATAACGTCGCGAGATAAAGCAAATCAGCCCCACTTATAATAAACTGTATCCACCCTTATCGAGTACTCATATTAAGTAAGGCTTTTAATCGAAAATTTCGATAAAATTCAAAATTTCATTGTTGAAATTTTATATCCTAGACCATTAATAAATTACCTAATCAAACCAATTGATTATTATACCTGACCACAGCTGTTTACGCGAAAATTATGTTTCTCTAATAAAACTTCATTTTAATAAAAGACATTCATATCGATAATACAATTTGATATACAAATATTCTTCTCAAAGTATATATACACATATATTATATCCTCGAACCTGGCTCCTCTACCCTTTACGCAAATATTCACGCCTACTATATAATATATATCGAACAAGAGTTATACCAACACAGTATAGTTTACAGAAAAGGGTAGGATTGCCGAAGACGGGAAATAACTTTCCAAGTAGCTGCTAAGCAATACGAGTGAATATTGCTTGAAACGTTAAGCACTTCCTTATTGGCAAATTCCGAGTAGCCCTTTGTCGCGCATATGAAAAACCGCCTAAGATATTTAAAGCGATGCATAAAACTGCCGTTAAACATATCCAATGATCGTAAACAATAATATACATACTTATGTCACGGTTTATGTCTTAATAATTAAAAAAAATATTTTCACTCAAACTCCCTTTAAGTATCGATTATACTCAACGTCGATACTTAAACACGTCGCATTACGTCGAAAAGAAAAGGCTTTATAGTCTCGCTCGTGACTGACAAGGGATACTTCGAGACGGGCTTTAAAAAAAAAAACATTTTAATTCAGCATTCATTATATTAGGGACGATGCGATCATTCATGGTGTATTCTCCGGCTGAGGTAACACCCCATGTAATAACATAATGGCATGTTACGCGTATTACGCAGATTACGTGGTTTCCGTTCAGCCACGCATGACGAATCCTGCCGTGGGGTAGAGTCGGGATCCCCCTTCCCACGCTTATGGGGCTTTATGGAGATACGCCGTTAGTGGTAACACTGGTGTACCGATGACGGATCCATTAACAGATTAATGATTTCGTAATGACTATTATCTTTGTCTGTATAATAAAGCGATATAGGCTGCTAATAACCTCGTTATAGAGGCTAATAATTAATGTCCAGCGTGAAGTCAGGGCTATGGGAATTTTCGTTAAAAAAATATTTCAAGGATTGACATGTGATTTTTTTATCATTCTATAAAAAAATTACTATTGCATTGTAATGCAAAATTTTCTAATGCATTTCTCAAGTAAGATTTTGTACTACGACTCGAGTCCGTATCTATCTAATATAGAACCTGATAACAGGGCATATCTAAATGTCTCTCCGAATCAGATAACTGGCATTGTCGAGGGGTTGCCTTTCTGTGAGTCACTCTCATTTGGATCCCCCTTAGAAATGTACAATAAAACGAGGTCACGATCACGCTCGAGTAAATGATGTTTAAAATTATCACACTCTAGAGAGAGAGAGAGAGAGGGGAGAATTTGGTAAATTATTGGGAATGTGCAAATATTTATTTAGGCATGGATTGTTGTTATTATTATTGTGACTTATCACTGCGTTGAAAGAAAAATAGTAGCGCTGATGAGATTCTCTTTACGTTATTTTTAGCAAATGGGATAGCTGAAATGTCAATTATTGTATTGAAAAATAAATACGTATGTAAAATTCCAATAATCTTGAGTTTTTTGATTTTCCAAAAAAATTTGTTTTATTTATGATTATTATATTGATTCAATAAGTTTATATTGTACTTCTTAGTTTTTGATTGAGGTACCGATGATTTTATTTTTGCCAAGAACTTTAGGGATGTTCCGAACGGATGCTGCGGATAGTTTGGATAAATTCTTGCTAGGTTGGTGGTAAGTACTATTTCAGTTTCCTTCAAGCTTCTCACCCTGTGGCTAAGCTATTGAAACTTTAAGAGGTTTGTACAGTGGTGGGTGGGTGGGTGGGTGGATTGGTTGTCTAGTTGCCTGCCTGCTTCGTAGCTTGGGTATCTTCATTGGGATTCCGTGGAAAGCCGCCGCTTACGAGCTCGTTTACATTTATGCGTGCGTTTGTCGCCGGATAAATTGTTAACCAAAACCCAGCGGGAGGTTTGCTAATGCGGAAAATTGCTAGGATTACAGTGAGAATTATTTAGCAACGGGGAGAAGGGAAGGCGTGGGAGTGCTGATCGATATATGGCGTGAGATGAGAATTTATTTCATTCCCAAAAGATTTTGCGCGGTCCATGTTAAATCCTGGAAGTGATGAATACGCGGTATATATATATAGCTATACAGTATTTTTCTGGCTTTACTAAAAATCTCGTGTCTACTCAATATCGTGATTTCGATTTTTTTTTTGAAAATTACGTCACGCAGGATTAATCGAGTTTACTGTAGATTAAAAAAAGTATCAAAATTATAATTTGATGTTTTATTAATGATCGTTAAGTTTTGACAATATTGGCAACACGAAAATATTGATTTTCGTAGATGTATATAAGTAGATGCATATACATATAAATATATATTGTAACGTGGCGTTACAGAGCTGGAGGGTAGTTCACCTAGGAATGACCGAAAAGTAAATAAATAGGACTTATCAGGTCGGACAGTGGGTTCGGTGGCACAGTGGTAAGTGCTCGACTTGGCAGTCAGAAGGTATCGGGTTCGAATCCCGATCAGAACTCCTAATTTTTCGGAAATTCTTAGCCCTCTAGCGCTCCCTGGCGGCTCTGTGAATAAATTAATTATAGCGGGGACGAGCCGGGCACCCCGTTATAATATATACATATATGTATATGATACCTGCTACTGGTCTAATAGAAACAATGGAACGTCTAATATATAGAAATACTGTATTCCAGTTGAGTTTATATAAGAGTGAGTCACGTGTCGCTTATAAAATATTTTACTGAAAATCGTGAATTTTTTTAAGCCAGAATGTTACATCACGACATTCGTATCACGATATGTATATATTGTAACGTGTTTTCTTAACTCGATAGCGATAACGAGAGTCCGAGGACTAACCTACGTCACTTTCAGCCGTCCACCCTTCGTTCATGCATCAGCATGCAAGGTGGACGCCAGCCAATTCTTTTTTCACCGGGAACCGAAAGGCCGGTATTATCTGAGAGTTGAGGGGGAAAAGTCTCAACTCCACTAAAACGAGAACTCTGACGGAATCTATCAGAAAATCAATAGCTATCAGCTACAAAATGAAAATTCCTTCACCAATTAATAAATTGGGAGTTCTCACCGGAGCTGGTTCAGCTGATCCGTGAAGGCCGAGAACTGCATCCAGGGGACACTCCAGTGGGCACTGCACACCTCCGGAACACTCACAGGAAATCCATAGAATTTCCTAGATATCGCGAGAACTACACGAGCCAGAACTTTCTATACCGTATCGAAACGCAGTTAGAAAAACTATCAACAGATATCACAGGAGCGCGAGGAAGCTCGTGACACCTCGGTCGATGTCCCGAGACAGACTGCTTTGACAATAGTCAAATTCGGGAATTAATCATTCCGATAGGACGAGATCCTTATAGCCGACAACTCTTAGCCTTTCCCTCGAGAGGTCCCTTTAAACCAAATCGAGAGCGTTTCTTAGCGAATCGGTACGTAACACTTTTGAAGACCTCCACGGCCGGTTCTCAAGGGCATCGGGCGATAGTTGGGCGCAGGAATCATAAATCGGGTCAGAGTTCCCTCTCCTGCCCTTAACCGTATCAAACTCCACTGCCCGCTCTACAACCCTTTGCGTCTATTCAGCACGAAACAGAAAGTCGATTACTTTCCTTATATTTGCTTGACAATGCTATACGACACGTTTTGGCGAATATAACGTTACACGATGTGCATTTAATTTTTGCAATACACGCGAAACAGACTTCCGTATATCTTTCGCGCTAGCTGTATTGCGCATGCTCGTGACTTGGCGCATAAAGCGATATTATCCGAATTAAATAAAAAAATTAAATTTAACATTAAAGAATATTAAGAAAACATTCGTTTGATAGGATGGAAAATATCAAATAAAGAATTTCTTCATTTATTTTCGTATTTATATAAATGCCCTTTGAAGTCGTATACAGGCGTCTATTAGCGAATATACAGTCAGAATATATTTTCATATTCTTATCTGTATTGCGTTTACCCTAGCACGGAAATTCCATTGCGCAAAAATTTCAAAGTACTTTTTTTTAAATCAGCGGCACAAGTAACTAAAAATGTAACTTTTTTTATAGTCAATAGAAAAGCATGAAAATCATATCGCAAATGTCATGGGACGTAGAGCACGACATGGCATGATTGGATTTGAATGATAAATGCTGTTTGAAAAAGTCAACGAATGCAAAGTAAATATTCTTCTAACGAGATGAAAAGTATCGAATAAAGTAATGCTGTGTTTATTTTCATATTTATGCAAATTTCCTTTGAAGTCACATAGAAACGAATGGGCAATCAAATATTTCTCAAGTACAATCACATACATTGGTTTGCATTTCATTTGGCATGTTGAATTTTGATTTCAGCTTTGACTAAACATGAAAAAAAATTTCTCCACATTTCACATAAAATCAGCTGATCGCAATTATCGATGAAAGACATTAAGACTACATAGTAAAGCCGCGTTTCTAATATAATAATTATGGCAGATTAACATACGAGCATATATATTTCATATTTCTATCGTTACCCTCACTGAGAATTTTTTTGTACATGGTCACTCCGGAAATCGTGCGGCGGCATTTTTAAAAATAATGGAATAAGTAAAAGTCATGATTCACGATACGTTAATAAAACTAAGAAGCTAAGTGTCGTAATTCTCGCGAATCGTGAAACGTCTTTCGTGCGTGGATTTAATAAATAAAAAAAAACAGCTACCATGATACACGACTTCTGTAGATTGTATACACCTATATATATAAAACTTGTACTTCGCTGAGCTAAATAATTTTTTCATTGACGAGGTACTCGTCGAGGCTTCGCATTAAAATCATTACTTTACTTCCCTGGCATTTACACGGACATTTATCATAATTCTTTGTACATCGTAAAATGCTGCGAAGCGTAGCTGAAAATATTGCCAGCTGTATACTTGCATAAATATGATTTCTAGCATAGGTTGAGACTTCTCGATGCCATTTACGATCCCTGTACTATCTCTTAGTAAGGACTGTACTTACTGACCCTTCCGGCATTTATAAAAATAACAGACTGCACGATAATTTATAATACTTGCTGAATAAGAAAACAAAATTTCACAATTTGCCACTTGAAATAGTTTAAATAAAATTAACGGATTTTAATTAAAAAAGAATTCTTGATGGGTGTTTAATTTAATCGCCACCCCCTATAATTTATGATCGAGTAGATCCAGACGCGCTGCCCGAAACGACAGGGTGAAGCAATTGCATTAAAACAGTCGCACTGCGCTAACAGGATATTTAATGGTTGAGACAAAAAAGGAGAGTTTTATGAACGCATCAGCCGCAGCTGGCCTGTGAAAGTTTTATCTATTAAAAAAAAGAGACATTATGCAACCGCAAAATAGAAAAACTACTACAGATTCTCTTTCCCTCTTTCACAAAGTTGGAAACTCTTAAATACTCGGGTCTGTTTTTCAAAGATAAAAGCGGGTCGTGATTCACGACACACTTAACAGTTTCCGCTTCTACAAGCCAAGTGGTATATATACGTGTGTGTATATACACATATGTATTATATATACTCGTACGAGAATACAAGAATGCTTCGGTACGAAATTAACAAAAATTTCTTATCAAAAAATAAATTCAATTTTTACTATATACCGCATTAGCCATATATATCATTTTTCCCATACCACGTATGATCGCACGTGCTAATGAAAAATCACGATAATATTATTCATCGTATATCACGAGTTGATAAAGAATCCTCGTGATTCACCCTATTGCTCGTAAAAGACGGAAACACGAGAGTTGATAATTTTAACGATTATTTCACGCACGTCATATTTATTTGCATGCATAATGGTAAGCGTGAAATTTCGCGAATATTTTACAAAAAATGTTTTTCAAACAAAGGCACTTTATAAGACGACTTACTTTAATATGTTATTATGTCTATACAAAATTCTCAACGTATAGTCGATACCTACTTACTCTGGGGGTCGTGCATTATGTTGTATGGATATTTGAAAGAGTATTTCCTTCTGTCATAAAGACATTTCTCACGGGATGTCACGTAATACAGATATTACGATTTCCCTGAAAGATTCACGCTAAAGGATCTCTACATTGAAATATAGAATCATCTTGTAAGCATCAATAATATCTTTTTGAAATATTAAAAAAAGGCTTGTTTGACAGTCAATAATATATTTCACTAACTAGTCACTAATCCTATGCTTTGTGGTAGTTCAATTTTAACCTACCTTATATACCTATATACAACATTTTATGTTTGCTAATCATTGTCAAATTGTTATCGGATGCATACAATCAATATACATACAAAGAATGTTATAATCTAGAAATGGTTTTATACACTTGTTTACATTCAATATACACCTCGAAAACTCCTGATTGATCGATTATCGAATTCAGTTTACAATAATTTTTTTTTACTTTCTCAATTATTAATTCATAGCACAAAAACATTTCATAGAGGTTTCCACTTATTGCCTGCACCTAAATGTCATAGCTATTCGAATATCTATTTTTTTGGATTTTACTAAACTGGACCAACTTGCCATATTTTGAGCTAATACAGAGAGCAATTAGTTGCGTCGAAGAGATGTTCCAAAAGGATATAGAAAAGGAAAAATTATAGAAAGAGAATGGAATGTTCTCAGCAATGGAGAATCCTGATCCATGAGATCCAAAAGAAACTTTTGTGATGAATAAGACTGAGGATACAAGTGGAGAATTATTACAAGTTACAAAAAATGCGTGTAGAGGGCTGGACCAAGCCGTCAGCAGATCAAAAGCCTAACCTAGCCATATAAATATCAGTATATTCAATACGCAGATCAGTCCGTGTTTCGGTGGGCTATCGATCTAAAATCAGTCAGTTCACATAAATGGAAAAAATAGTATTGAGACTGTCTGTAAGGAATTAACGACGGGCAGTGTACCTTTTAGTGCCTATTGTGGGTTTCGGAGTCAGAGCTTTTTTCTCCCTACACCCCGAATGCCATACTTCATTGCTATGGGGGTCCCGGTTCTTACGTCAAGAGCCAAATCCATCCCTTGACTTTCTTTGACGGGATCCTGAACCCCTCCGGCAAGGTTCCGGCTTTACCTTATTGCTATAAAGGAAGAAAAAGGTCGACACTGGGATCGCGATGAATCAAAAGTGTCAGGCTACAAATTGTGACGTAATGCCAGCTTGGTTAAAATTCCTTCCTTCCACCTTTGGATTTGTAAGGGTGGCAGGACTGGAAAATGAAATTCTGTGGGTTTAGATTTTAGATATACATTTGACCAAGTACCCATATGTATTTCAGTAGGAGGTACCAAGTACCCATATGTATTTCAGTAAGACGAATATTTTTTTATAAACCAAAATATACATTGCTTATGTATACGTAGGCCACTGGCCAATACAGGGCTTACCCACCGGCAGGAATGACCAATCGAAGGATGACCGAATGGGTGGGACAATAGCGAAGCTCAAAAAGGTCAGGTGTTACACGTGAGAGAGTGAGAAAGATAGTTGAAAGAAAAATGAATAAAAGAACGTATAACAGTGGCCTACAGATTTACGTAGTATTTGCCAAGTGACATTGGCGGACGTTTATAATGGGAACTGAAGATTTCTTCCAGTGAGCCCCTGACAGCTCTCTGAATGAGAAAGTCGAGACGGGCAGGATGACTCGGCGACTCGCAGCTCGCGGACTCGGGTATAGGAGATTTATGGGGAGTGATGAGATATCACCGGAAGGGGCGGGGGGAGAGAGAGGGGTAAAATAAGCCAGCATAAATTTTCAAACCGTTTCAAGGAGATCAGAGGAGGAACGAAAAAAAGCTCAGGGAAAATTCTGTAACAGTGGACGTTGAGGGATCTTCGCGAGGATTACCGTGACGGCGCAGAATTTGAGCGTCGATTAAATTTATACGAGGTTCGAGGAGAAATTGTGAAAAAATTTGAAAAAATTTCTTTTAACGATCCAATCGTTTTTTTCCCAAATCCATAAAAATTCGTTTTTCAATTCTCGATGCGACAATAATTGGCACCGTGTAAGACTTAAATAGGAAATCAGTCGTGTAATGTTTTTTCTCGTGAAAGAAAATATCCTACGGAATCGATAGAGAAATTGGTCTTGCATGAACTAAGCACACTTTTGCTCTCTGTATTTTTCTATCATACGCGTATCGACCGATACGTGTATTAAGTGCGTGGTAGCGAATCTTAAGGGCTTCCTAGACGTATCTAAGAATATCGAGACGGTTTTCCGATAAGGCTATTCCATAGCGCGGCTATCCTCTACGAGATGCTGCATTTTTTTTATACTTTTTATCTCAACGTTTTCTTGTCCTATTCTATATATCTCAGACCGTTACCCACGATTCCTTCGGCTCTTAAAATGAATCCTGGATACGTGAAATGCGAAAGCTCAACCATAGACATCTCGATTACCTGTAATACCTGGGCTGAAGTTTCTCAGTCGTAATAGAGGTCGTTGAAGGATCGTGGTCTTACCTTTATGGCATAGGAATGCATAGGCTATTGTTGAGTTAACGAGGCACTTTGAGTTTCCTACCTGAAACAATGAGACAGAAATTTTATTAAAAAAATAACATGGCGTTAATTTTATTTGATATATTATACTTGTGCAATGCGTTGTATTAACAGAATTTTTGTTACTCCTTCATTTCTGTGGTTTTGGAGTATAATAAAATGTCTCCTCTTTTTTTTACAACTTATTTAGCTCGCATGGTAAATTGAACGAGGAATTTCATTTTACCGGATAAGAGGAGGTCAGCGGCCGAAAGAAAGGTTTCCGGAAGAATGCAATATTCTAGCGTCCAAGACAAAGAATGTCATCTGGATGTGGATGAGGATACCCAAATGAAATTCAATATGCCAGCATTTGAGGAAAGTGGTCACCCTTATACGGGTGACGAAAGTGCTACTTGTTATGGCAACCTTTCCCACTGTGAAAAAGGCACTTTATTACGAGCCCTTCGGAAGGGGAGGATAATTCACGGAATACCCAATTTTTGCAAATAATCGAATGAGAAAAAATATTGAAAAAATAAATGTTTTTGAAAATTCTTAGTGCACGCTCATTAAATATTATTAATAAACAGCTCACCCTCTTTGCAATAAATAATGTGGGAATAAATAAGATATATTTTTGAAAATTCGATTTTTCGAAATTTTTCATTATTCCAAGTTTTTGACATGGTTCTCTTGTCGCCCGCAGGCAAATTGGTATCCATTGTTTGTTTAATGGGGTTGCTAATTACCCCATACCACAATGACGTTCCAAAGGGTTTAAGGATTAAATAGATTGGTTGGCATTAGTCTGCGGCAGAGTTAGAAGCTTCGTGGGGTTCTACAGGGTGTCTCGTTTGATACGTTTTGTTAGACACGGCAATTTATCAAAATACGTTCGTATCCAATAGCGTCGTGGTTTCCCTGAAATTTCCGCATTCCGCAAAATTTCCACCCCTTGTATAGAACCTTTGGGTTATCTTGTACTAGAAAAAATTGCATCATTTTTATACCCTGCTATCACGGTTTTCCTCTCGTTTCCCATTTCCACAGTACATTACGTGAAACGTCAAAAAAGGAGGTCGGATTTTTGCCTTGAGTAAAAAATAACAGTCATAAATTGCAGCTAGCAAGGGCAGTAAGTAGCGAAGGGTTGTTTCAAGAAAAAGAAAAATCTTGAAGGATAACAAACTGGCAGTAACTTAATTAAGTGTATACATA